>PVJH01012827.1:0-62820 GCA_004026705.1 Nesogale talazaci | reverse complement strand
TATATATATATATATATATATATATATATATATATATTTTGTGGGGGGGGCATCACTACCCTTTGGTGGTCGTGGGAGCAATCCAGCCTTGCTCCCGGAGAGCTGCTGCTGGATTTGAACTGCCAAGCCAATGGGCCGCAGTCCCACACTCAACCACCACACCACTGGGGCTCTGCCTGTCATCACTGCCCTCAGGTGGTGGGAGTAGGAGGCCCAACCTTTGCTCCGTGGAGCTGGAATCGAACTTCCATCCCAGTGGGCCGCAGTCCCGCGCACAACCACTACGCCACCGGGGTCAGCCCAGAACAATATTTTTATAAAGAGAAAAAAAAGACAATCAAACAAAAAGGGAGGTGGTGCATCTTGCTAATTCTCACACACCCAGAAATGCTAGGACCTGATTCTGGAAAAAGGAGAAGTCTTTAGTCAAGTAGTAAGTTAAGTTGCTTCTTAAAGGAAGAGAGCAAAGCCCTGTGTCCTGGGGAGGAAGGATGTCTGGTTGGCCACAAGGTCACCAAAAGTCAAGACAATGATACAGCTGAGACCACCTGGGCTCTTAGAGTTGAAGAGACAGAAATTGTTCTGCCAGCTCTAGACCAGTGGGGGGTGGGGGGTGGGCAGGGGGGCAGAACATGATGTAGCTGAGACACATGTGGCAAGCAAGGGAAGCTTCCTCCTCTCGCACTTTCACCATGCCGCCCCATCTCACTGGATTCCTCACACTCTCCATGTGTCCTTGGTCTCTGAGCTTTGGTTCCTGTGTAACTCGAGCTTCCTGTCCTCTTGTGGTCCTTCCTCTACCTCCGTGCAACTCCACCTTTGGCTTCCACTGTAAGCATTCCTATTTTCTTGGTAGTTCCTAGCTTTCACCCCTGCTAAGGGGAATCTGCTTGGGCCAGGCCTGGCCACAGGTCTGGTACTGCGGGTCTGGGAAGGGGCTGGGTGGGATTGCTGCACGGGGAGCTGCAGTTGCAGGTCATTTCAAGAGAGGACTATGAGGGTGGCAGGGATTCTCACGACTTCAAGCTCCTCAGAAAAGTATAGGGAGGCCCCAACAACCCTAATATCTATATACAATCCAGACAAAGGAAAGTAATAACCACACGTTCATTGCTCAAAAAAGTCATTATCGACAGTAGCCTATCCTGTATCCTGGCTTTCAGGGGTGATAGTCCGGGGAGAGATAGAAGTAACCCCACTTTTATCCTAGAGCCCACAAAGAGTTATCAGAGGCATGGGAAGGCATCAGTCATCAGGTAGCCTGGGGAAAGGTGGTCCAGACAGAAGAGGTGACATACAGGAATGTTAGGAGACCTGATGTTACATGGCCCAGCCTGGAAGCTGCAAGCCACATGTGATGGCAGGAATGACTGTGTATGTAGGGCAGGTGAGGTGGTATCAGGGATCAGACTTCTTCACTCAAGAAACCCTTAAACGAGCGCCTGTTAGGAAAGGTGTGCCTCAGAGTTGCACACCCAATATCATCCCTACCCAATCTGTAGGTTGAGCAAACACTCTGAGAAGCTGGACTACTTGAAGACACCACAAGGCAACATCAGGACGGGAGGCAATATCTGTCAGCTGCAGCCAGTCCAACCTTGCCTGCTGAAAGTCAAAAGGAAGCACTTGCTGACAGAGATCAAAGAAGATTGCCTTCAGGATGTACTCAATGTAAAGCAAGCCCAGATCCTCCCAAATGGCCCAATAGGTCACGTCATGACGAGTGGAGGAAAGAATGAAGTTGTCAAGGATTTCATTTTACTTCGATGCACAATCAGTGTTCATGGAAGCAGCCCTCGAGAAATCAAAGGGTGGACTGCACTGGGTAAATCTGCTGCACACGATCTCTTTAGAGAAGCAGTTCTCAACAAGCTGTGGGTCGCGACCCCTTTGGGGGTGGTGGTCAAATGACCTTTTCACAGGTCGCCTGATGCATCGCAGTAGCAAAATGACAGTGATGAAGTAGCAATGAAAATAATTTTGTGGGGCTGAGCCCCGGTGGCGTAGTGGTTGTGCGTGGGACTGCGGCCCACTGGGTTGGAGGTTCAATTCCAGCACCCAGGAGCAAAGGCTGGACCTCCTACACTCACCACCAGAGGGCAGTGATGCCTAAAAAAAAAAATTAAAAAATAATTTTGTGGTGGGTGGGTGGGGGCGTCACTACCACAAGAGGCACTGTATGAAAGGATCTCGGCAGTAGGAAGGTTGAGAACCACTGTTTTAGAGTGTTAAAGGGAAAAGATGTCACTTGAAGGACTAAGGTGCCTGACCCAAGCCAGCGCGGCATTTTCAATGCCCTCACAGGCAGTTAGACAGCGCATAAGGAAGTCCAGAAAGAACGGATGTGTTTGAATGTCACTGTTGGCATACCACGGGCAGCCAGAAGAACAAATTTGCCTTGGAGGACATGCAGTCAGGGGAACACAGTGAGCCTTTTTCTCATGTACTTTGGGTGTGTTATTGGGAGAAAACATCCCCCCTCCCCCGTATAAGGCCATGCTGCTGCATGAAGCTGAGGGTCCGAGGAAAAGAGGCCATCTCTCAAAGAGAGATTCAACCCCAGGCTCACACACACAGCAGTTAGTTGTGAGGCTGGCACGGGGTCAGGCAGTTCTCCGTGCTGTTGTACATAGGACGTCCGTGAGTCAGCCCGGCCTTAACAGCACCGCACCGAGGTGCCAAGTCCGGAATATAAGAATGTAAACCACCCAGCGCCCGCTCTTGGGCACCTTACAGGCTAGAAGGGAAAGCTCTGGAGGCAATGACAAGACTGTGCAAAGAGGGTTGTGCCCATGCCCCACGAGGTCCTCGCATTCACACCGTGCGGGGCAATGGGGCTGGGGCAGGGAGAGTGACCTTTCTCTTGAAGACTGAGCACAGGCAGCACACGCAGGGGAGGAACAGGCTCGGAGTTGGGTTTCCGGGAAGACAGGCTGGAGATAGTGGAAAAAATGTCACCTCCTGTGTGTCTCCACATTGCTACCCACCGGGGCACCAGAGTGTCAAATATCCAAGATGAAAATTGTCCTCTTTTCCAGTCACCCGAGTCGGAAGCCTGGCACACCCGTGAATCTGGTTCCTTCCTCCCTTCTTTTTTTTTTTTTTGGGGGGGGGCGGGCATCACTGCCCTCTGATGGTTGCAGGAGCTACCCAGCCTTGCTCCTGGAGAGCAGCTGCTGCATTTGAACCGCCAAGCCCGTGGGCCGCAGTCCTCCACTCATCCACTTACAGCTCAGCCCCTTCTTCCATTCTTAGACACACTCCATCACCTGCTTGTACACATTCTGGGTGATCGCGTCTGAGGTGCGACCGTGGCTCTCGCTTGGGGAGGCTGGCTGAAAGTGGTTGCAACAGCTGAGAAATAACCAAAGGCTTGGCAGTGAAGGTGGTGAGGATGCAGAAAGTGTATATATCACAGTCATTCTATTGTGATTTGAGGGAGAATTTACAGAGCAAGAGTTTTCCAGCTAACATCTCACATCCATTTTAATTCATGACATTCATAAGCAATCCCCCCTCCCCTTGGCCCAAGTTTTCTTCCTTCTCTTCTGCTTGCTATTTCCATTTATCCATCTTTCCTAACCCTTCTGGGCTGCAGGGGTTTAACCCTTGATTTCATATGGGTGACTGCTCTGAGGAGTGCCTACCTGTTTGTAATTGTTCACTTTATAGGCTGTGTTTGCCTAAAAGTCGAGCCATGGGGGTAATTCAGTTCTAGGCTTGAAGGCCATCTAAGGGCCATCATCTCACGGGATTCACATGCTCTACCAGTATAATAGATGTTTTCGTTTTTTTTAAAAATTATTTTGAGCTTTGTTCTATATTTCCTTCCAAGACCTTCTAGTATGTTCCCTTTCTGAGCTATGGTAGTGAGAGCCAGGTCCTTGCGAGTTCTTTTGGTCTTAGAGTCACAAAGACTATCGGTTCTCAGCATCCTTGGGAGTAATCATTGTTTCCACATCTTTGATTTCCTTAGCTCTTTTTACTTCTGAGGGGGAGATACCAACAGTTGCACATTAGACTAAGTAATTTAGACTTTCTACAAGTTGGTGATAAATTATATGAAAGGATGGGAGATGAAAGAAGCTTCAGGTTTCCAATGACTTCAGTCTTGAATATTTTATCTTTCCATTGGTTACCCAGTGGATAAAACTATAGAGATATCCCATAGTTAGTTTGAATACTAGAGAGGGGATTGGATGGAGGTCACAAGTGGATGGGTAGGGCTCAAAGCTGGCATGGGAAAATGGTCTCACTGGAAGTCTAGCGACACCTATGTTTAAGGGGAAAGAGAAGAGGGGAGGAGGCTGGAAGTGGCAGAGGAGTCCATGGGAAAATGGCCAAAGAAGAATAATTTAAGAAAGCTGAGTGTCTAAGAAAGCCAGATGGGGGAGAAAGGCAAATGTGGTAAAGTCAGAGGGTGCCTTCAGATTTGACAATGACCTGGCTTTAGCAAGAGCACTTTCAATGCCGCCATTAGCCCTGGGAGTGTAATGCTGCAGTGGGTTGAGGAGCAAACGAGAGAAGACAATGTCAAGTCCTGATTAGACAATCAGACCACTATTGAATAGCTTGGTTGAAAGGCAGGCGCGCACTTGAAGCTCTGTGTACAAGATTGTTCCATTGGGTACTATATTTTGGGAGGAACATTTTATTATGGTTTGGGTCAAAGTTCACGGGGCTAATTGGTTTCCCACTGAACAATTCATACACATTTTGCTTTGTGGAATTCATTATAATGGCCTCAATGGAGTGGCCCTTTTCCCACGGGTTTCTTTTTCCTAGTCGCCCAGTGTTCCTGCCTTCTGAACTTGGCATTGGGGCAGATGCTGCCCTTGCGCTCTCATAGGGCCCATTGTGTGGAAGAAGTTACAGTAACTCCTCAGAGGAGTGACCGTTCGTTTCCTAGGCCCATCGTGTGACGGACAGCCGAGTTCTGGGAGTGAGCTCAGTGTCAGGTTTGAAGGGTGTCCCAAGGTCACAGGCTCAGGTGGTCTATGCGTTTCTATCAAGCTAGGAGTCTGTATATCTTTCTAGTGATTTTGAAATTTGTTCTACAATTCTCTTTTTGTCGGACAATTCTTGATCCCGGTTCGAATGTCCAGGAGTGGTGGGCAGGCATCACCTACATCTTCTGGCCTCAGAAGGCCGTGGTTTGTGTGGTCTATTAGTCCCCCTTTTTTTTTTTCCGGCATCACTGCTCTGGTGGGAGTAGGAAGCCCAGCCTTGCTCCTGGAGAGCTGCTGCCGGATTTGAACCGTCAACCCTGTGGGCCGCACACAAACGCTGCACCACTGGGGCTCAGCCCCTAGTCTGTCAGTCCTTTACACTAGTTCCTTCCTGGAGTCTTTGATTTTCTTCACAGCTCTTTGCTGTGCACAGGAAGAGATCAACAGCTTCATACCAGATGACTCTTGCAAGTCTTTGAGATCCCAGTCACTACTCACCACAGTAAGATGTAGACCACTGTCTTTTGGATTATGTTATGTCTATGGATCTGTCTGTTCCCCAAGACTATGACCAGGAGTCACTGGTCAGTGACTCATTCCCTTAAGGCATCATATTCTAGCTAAGAAGTGTACATAACTTTTCTCCCTGTATGCTCTAATATGTAGCTAAATATATATTTGTAGGACATATAACTGTGTAGGTAGAAATATTCTCTGCCAAACTTATATATGCTCACAACTTCATCCCACACCCGTTTTGCTCTACCCAAGGATCGAAAGTATTATTTGTTGTCACTGTTACTGCGGGACTGTGTATGCATTTACCATGACTGCATAACTTCCAGTCTTCCTCTGCCTCGATCATGTGCTTCACCTTCTCTTAGGTGCACCATCCTTTCCTTTGATCGAATTAAAACATGTCTATGATCTAATGCGTACAACTGGACCCAAAGACAGCTTCATGCTGAATGGGGAAGAGAGTGCAGTTGTCAAGGATTTAATTTTATTTGGCTTCACTATCAATGTTCATGGAAGCAGCAGTCAAGAAATGAAATGATGTATTGCATTGGGCACGCCTGCTGCACAAGATCTCTTTCACGTGTCAAAGAGCAAAGATATCATTTTGAAGATTGAGGGGCACCTGATCCAAGTCATGGTATTTTTCAGTGATTTTGCAGACACATGGAAACTGGCCAACGAATTAAGAAGACTGGTGGAAAACGGATACACTTGATTTATGGTGTTGCCAGAGAATATTGGAAGTGTGACGGGTTGCCAGAAGAGCGAACAAGTCTGTCTTAGAGGAAGGTTAGCCAGAATGTTCTTTATAATAGAGAATGGAAAGAATTCTCCTCACATACTTTGGACACATACTTGGGCCATGTTATTAGGAAAGACCAGTGCCTGGAGAAGGACATCATGCTTGGTAACATGGAGGGTCAGCAAAAAACAGAGAAAAGCCCTCTATGACATGGACTGACACAGGGGCTGCAACCACAGACTCAAACATAACAACTATTCGTGAGATGTAGGATTGGGGAGTGTTTCATTAAATCATACACGGGATCACTGTGAGTCAGAGTGACTCTACGACGCCTCTAAGACAACAACAATGACAACTATTTCCTTAGAGATTTTCCCTCCTTCCCCTTCCCATCTCTGGTAAGCGTCACAGAAAGTTCCCTTCTGTGTGGAAACCTTTGACAATGGTAGTCTCAAACAATAATTGTTCTTTTGTGATGGGTTTGTTTCATTCAGCATAATGACTTCCAGGTTTATCTACTGTCAGATGCTTCACCCATTCATCATCATTCTTTAACATGACGGACTTGCTCATTGTGTGCGTGTGCCACAGTGTATTCATCTGTCTGTCTGTCGATGGGCATCTAGTCTGTTTCATCTTATTGCTGTTGTGAACAATGCTTTGATGAACACGGGAGTGCATGTGTCTGTTCTCGCATGTCTTATTTTTTAGGATATATACCCAGCAGTGGGATTGCTGGATAAAATGGAATTTCTCTGTCTATAGCTGTGCTCTGTTTTTTTCCACAGTGGTTGTGCTGTTTCATCATCGCAGCAGCAGTGTCGGGAGGTTCCAATGTCCTCACTTCCTTCCTAGCACTTGTTTTCTGTTTTTCTCATCTTAGCTATTCTTGCTGGGTGAGATGAGATCCCATTGCTCTTTGGAGTCTCATCTCTAGTAGCCAATGGTCATAAGCATCTCTTCATGTGTTTGTTGGCCAACCTGATGTCTTCTTGGGTGAAGTTTCTGCTCATGTCTTTTGAACATATTTTAAGTGGATTGCTTGTCTTCTTGTTGAAGTGCTCGAGGTTTCTGTAAATTGTAAAGATTATTCTCTTGTCAGGTATGTTGGTGCCCTAATGATCTCTCAATCTGTAGATTCTCCTCTTATTCTGTTGGAGAAGTCTTTTGATGTGTCTAGGGATTTAGTTTTTAGGAGGTTCCAGTTGTCTCATTTATCGTCTGCTATTTGTGTGGCTGTCACACTTTAAGAGGATGATCAAGGGCAGAAGTGTGACCAATGGGTCTTCCCTTCCACCCCTGGAGGAGAAAGGGTGTAGGAACGATGTCACATGGGAACAACTGCAAGAACTGAAGGATATTTTCCAAAGAGAAGGTTGGTGAGAGATCTGGCAGCTGTCTTTCAATATTCAAATGTCTGTCATGAGGGTGAGGGATTATTTTTATCATGAGTATTCCCAGAGAATAAAATGAGGGTTAGTGGGTAGATGCTATGGGCAGCTTTGAGTCATTTTCAAGAATAGTTTCAACTATGAAGGGTTTCCTCACACAAAATGGGTTAACTTAGAAGACTGAAATTATTATCCTCTCATCATTTGTTCATTAGCTGAGTTAAGATCAGGACCTGTAGACACAGGAGAATCCACAAGTAGTTGGACTAGAATGTTGCCAATCCATCATCCACACCTTCATTCACCCAACCATGTCTCCATCCATCCTCCAACCATGATGGCTTAGTCTACCAAGGATGAGGGCCAGAAATGACCAAGATGACCTATGGCCATTTAGAGATTCTAGAAGCCTAAAAAAAGGTTGAAATTAAACATCTGCGACAAGATAAATGGACGCTCTGCAAACTATTGCCTGTGGGTCAAATCCAGCAGGGTCAGTTGTTTTTGCAATGAAAAGTTTTATCACAATGCAAAACTATCAGTTCTAGGGCTGCTTTTATACCAGGAGAGCTGAATTGAGTTGTTGCAACAGAGAACCATATGACCAGAAGCTGAAAAGTGTCACTAACTGGTCCTTTAGAGAAAAAGATGATTTATTCCTATTCTACATCTATGATATAAAATGCTTGGGCACATTTTTATAAGACGGTCTTCCAGTCCAAGTTATATTTCTAAGACTGTGGTCACTCTTACTTATCTTGGCTTTGGTATAAATATCTGGGAATGTGAATCTTCAGAGGGCAAGTCGGGACTCAAACCTGGAGCTGTTTAACAACTCGAGCTACAGGTATAGATTCTATTAGGCACACAATGGGTTACATACCTAAGAGTCCCAATGATGTACTGGCTTACAGATGGGCTTCCAAGCCATGACCAGCAGTTCAAGCCCACCACTACCCACAGGAAAAAGATGAAGTTTTCGGTCTGAGCCTCGGGGGTGTAGTAGTTGTGTGCGGGACTGCAGCCCAAAGTGTTGACGGTTCAAATCCAGCAGCAGCTCTCTAGGCACAAGGCTGGGCTTCCTACTCCCACCGGGGCAGTGATGCCACACACACAGAAAAAGATGGAAGTTTTCTCCTCTGGGAAAGGTTTACTGCCTTGGAAACCAAAAGGGGCAGTTCTACTCTACCCAAAGGGTCCCGGTGAATCAGAGTTGTGTTTGTTTTTTAGTTACAAACCCAAGCTGGGGCCAGGGCAAAATCTGCATACTCAGATGGGACTCTCTCCATCACTCATTAAAAAACAACACCAACAAAAACAGACTCTGTGGAATGGAATGCTCTCTGAGTTTCAAGATTCCCGGCTTCTTGTGTCTATGGTGTGACCCACAGTTGACATGGGTAAATGTTCACGTACAGAGTGTTGTCCAAATGAGGCAGTCGGCTGAGTCAGCCATAGGTTTCTTCAGGGTGTGGAGAAGCCTTCATCCATGGCCTCTCTTCCCGGAGCCTTTTCTTCTCGGTAACATTCAGATTATCTGCTTTCACCAGAAAGTGTTATTTATGTACTCCCAACAAACGCAGTCAGAGTCCCCCCCAGTGCGTCCCATGGAGAACATGAAGGCAGAGAGGTTCTTCCCCATACTTGGTGGTGACTTCATGCGGTGGCTGAGAAAGGGGAGCAGCCAACCTTACCTCCATTGTGTGTCTTCCTGACAGAACACACGGGTCTATGAACAGAACAAGTTCTTACGTATTCCACAGCTTAGAGCATTACTGCTACCCAACCCTGAACTTCCAGGTTGGGAGAGACCACTTCTACTGGACTCTTACTTCACACTCTCTTGTGGCATCGGGAAGGCACTGTGGGGTAAGCAAGATCAGTGGCGCAAACCCACCAGCTTCTCTGAAGGAGAAAGATGCCATGGCTTGTTCCTGGACCTCAGACACTCCGAGGAGCACGTCTCCTCTGTCCTAGAGGATCATTATTAGTCAGAATGGACTAATGGACTAAAGGCAGTGAGTTTTAGATTGGTTCTTAGATGAAGCTTACTGTTACCCAATACTCTATATTTTCCAGGTACTTTTGTACACGTCACTATCCCCTACTGGCTATGCCCTTCTTAGACATGGACTTGTGTCTAATTCACCTTTATCATTTCCATGTCCAGTACACAGACTGATTGTGTCTTGAAGATCCACAGAATGAATGGATGACTGTTAAAGCCTACTCAGTAGTGGCCACCTGGCTAAGCTGTACCAAAGGGAATGATGGCTTCGGTCCAATAGGGTCAATCACTGCACAGTGGGACTGGTGGAAAGGGGTGGTGGGGGGGAACCCTCTTCCATGGAATGATTATGAAATTTTGATTAAGCACCTTGGCAGCCTGAGGCACGGGCTCTGTATTTGTTAGGCCACGGGGTGAATCTTGGATGAAAAACTACATCAGGGCTTGGCATTCGACGGCAAAGGGAGGAAATGAGAGTGAAAGGGAGTGTGAAACTGGTCACTGAATTGGAGGAGGAGAAACGACTGGCAGGAGCCTGAGCAGATGGAATGAAACCTCCCACTCCACACACTCTAGGAGGATCAGCCCACATGGCTGGATGAGCAAGGTGGTCTGCTCCCTCCCAGGTTTCTGTTGGGGTTGATGGCCCTCTTGGACACCTAAGCTCTCCTAGATGTGTTGGCTTAGGCATTTCCTTCCTGCTGGGAGTCAGTGCAAAGGGTGGGTGGCCTCTTCTTGAGTCTGAGGGGATACACACCCTCTTGCAAAACTTTTAATATTTTAAGCTACTATGGATGAGCTCAAAATGCTTCTGTGCCTTGAATGCTTTGGAGCAATTTGAGGGAAACTGAAACAAGCGCCTCTGAAATAAATCATTCATGACTCTGGAAAGTCAAAGTTCAGGCACATGGGCCACTCGTTATGCTGTGCTCAGGAAAGGAATGCTTCGGAGATGGCCTTGGAAAAGCCCCGAGTCAGCAAAAGCTACCCAGCAGCAACTCCATCTGCTGAGCTCTTCTGAGTCAACTTTAACTTGGGGATTATTAAGATGAAAAACTCTTCATGTTTGGTGGACATGTTGGAAAAAGTATATGTGTATACCAATCCTTGGCCCCAAATCTGCTAACTGAAGATATGTGATTCTCTACAACCTAACTGGTTACCAAGCTGATTGAAAGTGGAATTCTTCTTGTGTCTCATCGGCATCTTGCTATCAGTTGAAATTTTGTTCAAGCACTGGTTTGGTATCATTAAAAATGTAAAAGCAGTCTCAAAAATAACTAAAGAAAAAGCAGATTCTTAGAAAATATAAACACTCACCAAATATGCAAAGTCAATCATTGGTACAAAAACTATATTGTAAGAGGACCTTCTTGAAGACTTTCTTCGTGGGCTAGGCTGGTTGCTTTCTTAAAATATGAGTCCAGTGACTGAATTCCTGGAAAGAAACTACTGACAAGATGAGATGACAGCATGCTGATCAATCCTGATTCCTGGAGGCTGGAAGAGCCAGAGGAGAAGCCACATGGGCTTGCTCTGATGGAACCAGACCTCTGGGGCCAGAGAAGCTATAGAGAGACCCCTGCCACTGCTGAGATGCTTCTATTGCCAATGGGTACTGCTGATGGACCCTGAGCCCTGGAAATGAGGAGCCATGGGGAGATCCCTGCCAGTGCCAGGATGCTTCTACTGCACGTGCCTCGTGAGTTGGAAGGAGATTTTATAGACGAGTATTGGACATATGGGCTAATATCGGACTTATGACCTTGGACTGGGCTGGGTTGGGATGCTTTCTCAATGTTCCATTTCTCTTGTATATAAACCTTTCCCGTATATCCAAAAAATATATATATCCAGTGACACTGGATATAAAATAACATCTTTATACTATGTTTTTCATTGCTCCAAAGACTTTGGAACAGTGTTCCAAATCAAGGCCATCTTTAGAAGATAGTTTCATGTAGATGGATACTCTGGAAATTCACCGAATGGTATCTACTGGAGGTGGGGGTGGGGGTGGGAGGTTTTCTTACTCCATTTCATCAGCTTTTCTATAGCATGTGTTGACGCTCCTGGATAGGTTCTTTCAGTTTTGCTGGTACTTTGACATCAAACCAACAAGTTCATTGCTGGAGGTAATGAAAATGCCTCCCTGTGTTATGTGTTCCCCAGAGAAGGAAGCCGACTGCCTAAACCACTGCTGGTTTCAAGTCCAACAAAGGGATTCATTGCATCTGATTAGGTTTCTGCTAGCAACAACTCTTCCCATATCCTCTATGAGCCCACCACATTCTCTCATAACCAAGAAGTTGGTTTTTCATACACTTCAAGTATTTTGGTGTTCTTCAAAACTGTGCTCATTGTTAAACTAAGTATCGCCCACTAGCAGCTCTGAAAAAAGATGAAGCAGTCTTCTTGGGGCAAGTCCACCCTGTTGTTTAGGGTTCCTATGAATTGAGACTGATTTGATGATCAGGGATTTGGTTTGGGTATTGTAATCTTTTGGGCTAGAGGATGAACAGTGTAAACATTAATTTGGAGGAATAGTTCTCACTGTTTCAAGGTTAAGTTCTACTTATCAACCTTAGTTGACTTTTTGTTATGATGGGTCCAGGTAGACTGGAGAAACAAAATTCATAGACACACATATGTATATAAGGGAGAGGCAAATATATTAGAGGAATGGAACATTAAGTAAGCATCCCAACCCAGTCCAGTCCAAGTCCATAAGTCTGATATTAGCCCATTTGTCTGACACCAATCCATGAGTCCTCTTCAGACTCACAAAGTACATGCAACGCCTTCAGAACAATCACAGGCCAGTGGGTACAGGGCCTTGTGTATCCAGTGGTGGTAGAAACATCTCAGCATAATGGCTAAGATCACTGACCTACTCTTCAACATTTACAAGTTGGTTCAGAATGTATGAATGGATAAGAACGGATTTTTCTTTCTTTCTTTTTTTTTTTTTAAGGTATCACTGCCCTCTGGTGGGAGTGGGAGGCCCAATCTTGCTGCTGCTGGATTTGAACCGCCAAGCCAGTCGGCCGCAGTCCCGCACTCAACCACTGTGCTACTGGGGCTCAGCAAGAACGGATTTTTCAAAAACATCCCCCAGAACAATCAAAAATAATCCTGGACACCTACTTACACGGTCATTCCCACCTAGACCTCAGTGTTTTGTGGTAGAACCATCTTTAACTGCAAACTGTTAAAATTTTTATAATAAAAAAGAGGGTATCCTGGCTTCAATTCCTAGAGTTCTCAAATCATTAGCACGGACCTCTATCCCTTATTTCACGATTATAGGTATCTGGGAGCAGCTACACCCTCCAGTTTGAACCCTCAAAGAACTTGTCTCTGCTAACTCATCACCCTGTCTCCTCCCTTGCTGCTTCTCCAAGACTAAGTTCAGTGTATTTTCTTTGTCCTGAGAGCACCTATGTCTGACCCTTCTCAGTGGCTTGCTCATTTCAGAGTTCCTTTTTTTAAAAAAATATTTTCCTAGGATTCTCTACAGGTGCACTCCCTCTTGGCTCCCATCTGTCCCTCTCCATCTGCTTTTTCTATTTCTCCAACCTTTCTGTGGTCTCGCGGATGCCACCCGCTCACCCAGATGTTCTGGATTGGCACACCTCTGGACCCGACTCAAGATTTCTAGCTTCCTGATGCAGCTCGTCATAATTAAACCTAAACTCATCACTCTTCCTTCACTCAAACCTGTGCCACACAACTTTTTAGGGTAGAAAACCTGGTCGTGTGTTTATTCATTTCTTTTGCACAATCACTTCATTCATTCAGGTGCCACGGTGGCTGTTGCCTCTTTGACCTACTTCCTGTTCACAGAGGGGCTCTTCTTTCATGAGGGCTGAAGTCCAACTTGTCGGGATACTGCGCTCATTTCCTAGATTCTCCTCTGCCTCCAGTCTCTGGTCTTCCCTCATCTATCTCCACTGCATTCCACTGCTACACCAACACTCATCCAGTAATTTCCAGGGTGTTACTTCCCTGTTCAGCGCTCACTCACTGTTGCTCATGAAATGAAGCCCAAGACTCTCATTCATTGAGACAATGGGATATAGGGCAACTGAATGAGGGAGACAGGCATTTCAGGTTTTGCTCTAGCATTACACACACTACCTAGGTGGCCTTAGGGTAAGTCTCTAAACTTCTCTTTGTTTTAGCTCTCTCAAGTACAAATAATACTCATGAAATTTACTGAGGGCGAGCATAAAACAGAAATAGTTGGGGTTTTTTTGTGGGCCTCACTGCCCTGGTGGGAGTAGGAGGCCCAGCCTTGCTCTTGGAGAGGTGCTGCTGGATTTGAACAGTCAACCCTGTGGGCTGCAGTCTCACACACAACCACTATGCCACCAGGGCTCAGCCCTAGAAATAGTCTTTTTTTTTTTTTGTCATCACTGCCCACTGGTGGTGGGAGTAGGAGGCCCAGCCTTTGCTCCTGTGGAGCTGGAATTGAACCTCCATCCCAGTGGGCCGCAGTCCCGTGCACAACCAATATGCCACCAAGGCTCAGCCTAAAAATAGTCTTTACTTGTGGAAATTTACTTGACTTTCTCTATATTTGGAAGTTGTGCAACTATACTATTTTTTTCTCTTCTACTTTGAAATTATCCTGATTTGCAAATTGATATTTCGAGTGCTCTATTTCAGTCTAGTTGATTTCACTCTGGGGATTCTATATCTGGATTGATCTGGGTGGTGATGTCATGTATGTTAATTTCAGGTTGTTGCCTGTCATAGTTGGTTCTCTGTCCAATGAACTCTCAGTAGTATTTCTTATATGGTCGGTCTGGTTTTACAAATTATTTCAATATTTTAAAGAAATATCCTAATTTCACAGTTGTCTTTGAAGGACAGTTTTGCTGGGTATATAATGCTTGGTTGGCAATTTTCTTTCTTTCAGAGTTTTGTATTTGTCACTCATTACTTTTCTGCCTGCATGGTTTCTGCCATGAAATCATAGCTGAGTCTTCGAGTTAAAGAACTTATATCCTTTTTCCTGAACTGCTTTCAATTCTTTGTCTTGGGTTTTGAAAAATTAATGATTTATCGTTGAGATTTTGAAATAGGCTTAATTTAATGAATGCATATTAGGACTTTGTGTGCACTGCTTTATTAAGCTTTAAAATCATATTCTACCACTTTCTCCATTTTCTAAATTAGGAAAATTGAGGTTCAGAAAAATTAAGCAACCTGTTCAAATGCAGATCTGACTCTTTAAGTTTTCAAAGTCCA
Source organism: Nesogale talazaci (assembly GCA_004026705.1). NCBI lineage: Eukaryota > Metazoa > Chordata > Mammalia > Afrosoricida > Tenrecidae > Nesogale > Nesogale talazaci. Next base: position 47,952 of record PVJH01012827.1, on the reverse strand, counting down.
TAACTTGTGTTGAGGTCTTACCCAGCACAGCACACCATGAAAATATTCAGTCAAGAAAGTTGCCTTTGCTTTTTAAAATCTCACTCTAATATACCTTCTAAGCTGGATTTCATACTATTTTTATCCTAGCAGGCTGGGATTTATGTGAGCTGAACTACTTTACTGGCTGTGACTCCATTTGGAATGCTCTGCCCCTTTTTTCAACCTATTGAAATCCTTCCCCCATTCCAAAATCCAGCTTAAATGTCATCTGCACCTGAAAGGCTTTCTTTCAAAGGATTTCTGCTTCCTTTCAAGTAACATTTGGCATTTCTCTTACACAAAGATTGCATTCTTCCTTGTTTACCATTTTCTTCTGTATCTGCCTTATCTTCCTTTAGGGATCACATGGCTTTTTTCTTAAACCTTCTATTATGAATTAGGTGAAGGTTTACAGAGCAGATCCTCAGCTATACATTCAACAACTCACACACATAATTTTAACACATCCACTGCAATCTCCTCAATGTATTATCACCAATTTTTTCCCCCACCTGTTTCCATTTCTCCTTCTTTCCTAACACTCTGACCTTTGTCCTTGGGTCAGTGCTGTCCTTTTGATATTAAATGGTTATTTTGTCACAGAGGGGGTTCAGTGCCAGGCCTGAGGTGTGACTGGGGACCATAGTCTCAAGGGTCTGACCTCTTTATGACCAGTAATTCTCATCTGTTTTATAACTTTGAGCTTTGTTCCATCATCACATTCCTCCCCTCCATCAAGGTTCACCTACCTAAGGTGATACTTTTCAGAGCAGTTGGTAAGTATCTAGGTGCCATGCAGGTCTGGCCTCACGGTTGTGGAGACAGATGTCTGTATGGCCCATTAGTCCGTTTAATTATTTCAAGATGTCTTTCAATTTTCTTCACTCTTCTTTCCTCAGGATGGGAAGAGGCCAATGGTTGCATCTTAGATGGCATTTTCACACGTTTTTAAGGTCCCAATAGTGATGTAGAACATTTTTTGTGAGTTGTTATGCAAATTAATCTTGGTGTCACCCAAGATTATTGTTCTCATCCCTCCAGGCCCAGTGACTCATTCCCTCAATGAGTTTGGTTATACCTTAGAGGTTTTCATGAATATGTCCCCTGTATGCTTCACCACATTCATGGATATATTTGCAGTAAAGATAAATACACACATACATATATCCTGTCTAATCTCTATGTATTCTTGAGTATATTCCTACTCTTCCTCACACCCTGTTTAGCCTACATTATCTATCTAAGTGTCAAATTGCAAATCGCCACTATTGTAGAATTGAGTCTATAACAATATTTGCCTCTGTTGCCTTTAAGTATTGTAAATCTCCCAATGTCTTGACCTATCTGCATCCACTCCCCCACCCCCGCCTTCCTCTTGTGTATTGTTTTTTCCTTCACCAAGTTAACACCTATCTACCCTTTAGCTTGTGACCTTTTCCTTTCTATTTTTCCCTCTGAGCCCTATGAAATTTACTTCTTTCAGTGCAAAAACTTTTCCTCCAATATGTGTCATTTTGTGGTTGACTAATTTTATGGAACAATGTCTTCCGGGTTCATCCATGCTATAAGGCATTTTGCAGATTCGTTGTTCTTCTTTAACACTGCACAGTATTCCATTGTGTATGCAATGTCCATTCTTTCATTGATGGGCATGTAAGCTGCTTCCAACATTTTGCTATTGTGAAAAGTGCTGCTTCATTATGTGGGTGTGCAAATTGCTACACATGCCACCAATCTTACTACTTAATGATATAATATGAAGTAGCAGGCTTGCTTGGTCATACGATTTTTTTATTACTAACTTTTTGAGGAAGTACCATATTGTGTTCCGAAGTGGTTATATCATTTTTCAGTCTTACCAACAGTGGATGAGGATCCTAATCTCTCTGCAGCCTCACCAGTATTTTTTTTGTTATTTTGAACTTTGCTATTAATGTGGAGGTGAGGTGCCATCTTATGATTGCTTTGATTTACATCTCTCAAATGGCTAATGCTGGAGTATTTCTTCATATGTTGTTGGCTGCCTGAATGTTTTCTTTGGTGTACTGTCTGTTCAAGGTTCTCTGCCCATTTTAAATCAGATTATTTGTCCTTATTTTTGTGATGTTGAAGTTTTCTCTAAATTTTTTAGATTACTCTTTTGTCTGATGTCATTGCCAATTTTCCCCCTCAACCTGTGGGTTCTCGTCTCACTATTTTGGTAAAGTCTTTTGGTGCACATAAGTATCTCATTTTTAGGAGACTCCAGTCATTTATTTTGTCTTGTAGTGTGTTTTTTATTATCCCCATGGCGGTACAGGTTTTGAGATTGGGAAGTGAGAGGTCTCTTACTTTGCTCGTGCATTTTAGCAGGGCTTTGCTAAAAGAAAAGAGCTCTTTTTTTTCCTTATAAAGTTGGTGATCCATTTTTCCATCTCTTTATAGAACGAGGCTGAAAGTTTTAGCCAGAGCTATCAGGCAACAAAAGGACACAAAAGGCATCCAAATTGGCAAAGAAGTAGTAGTAAAACTCTATTTGCAGATGGTATGATTTTATACATAGAAGACCTCAAAGACTCAATTGTTGGAACTAATTGAAAGATTCGGTAACATGGCAAGGTAAAAGATCAACATACAAAAATCAGCTGGATTCCTTTATACTTACTGAGCGCTCAGAAAATGAAAGCTGGAAAACATATTTATACTAACACTAGTCACTTCAGAGATGAAATACTTAGGAATAATCTAACTAGGGAAGCAAAAATATAAAACAGTCCCAATCTGGATTTCAAGCAACTTCAGCTTGTTGATTCTATTGTTTTTGTCTCAATTATTTCTGTTCTAGTATCTAACCTTTTTTTTAAAAGGGGTCGTGGTGGCAATAGGCTTATTTTGCTGAGGTTTTTCTTATTGTTAGAGAGGTTGTTAGGTGCCGATTTTGGTTATTTGTAAGTTTATTGCTATGTATTGCCCTCTGAATACTGCTTTTGCAGCATCTCAAAAGCTTTAGTATGTTGTATTTCCATTCTTGTTAGCTTTGAGGAAATTTTTGTGTTCATCTCTTCTATTAGTCGATTTGAGTAGGGTGTTATTCAATTTCTATGTATTTGATTCCCTCCACCACCACCCCCCCTTGGGTCTTTCTATCGTTGATTTCTAATTTTATAGCATTGTGACCTGAGAAGATGCTTTGAGATAGCTCAATGTTTTAAATTAAGGTTTGCTCTAAGGGCTGATACATAGGGAGTTCTAGAGTGTTTCATGTGCATAGGAAAGAAACAGCTATATTGTACTGCTGTTGGGATATTATGTACAATGTCTATGAGGTCAAGTTGGTTGATGGTGCTGTTTAGTTCTTCTGTGTCTTTGTTGAGTTTCAAGTCCTAACCTTCATTGAGAGTGTTGGATTTGTTTCCTACTATTATTATAGCTATTGATCTATCTCTTCAGTTCTGTAAGAATTTGATTAAGCTGAGCCCTGGTGGTGCAGTGGTGGCATGGGGGACTGCGGCCCACAGGGTTGACGGTTGAAATCCAGCAGCAGCTCTCCAAGAGGAAAGCTGGGCTTCCTACTCCTACCAGGGCAGTGATGCAAGAAAAAAAAGGCATTTGATTAATGTATTTTGAGGGTCTGTCATTGGGTACATAGATATTTACTGTGGTATGCCCTCGTGGTCAAGGGACTCTTAATAGATAATGCTCTTTCTGGTCTCCTATCCTTGATTTTGCCTTAAACTTTACTTTATGAGAAGTTAATATTGCCCCTCCTGCTTCTCAAAATTGTAATTCGTCTGATATGCTTTTTCTTATCCATATTTTTGTTTCCAGGGCTAAGATGATGCATCTTTTATACACAGCATATTTGTCAGTCTTGTTTGTTATTTTCCTATTGCCTCTCCACTAGTACCCTTAGTGCACTTAAATCACTGCAATTTTGTAACGGTGTGACTTTACTATTGTCACTTTGAAGTGTATCTTTTTGTGGTGCTATTTTCTTTATTCCAATAGTTTTCTGTCCAAAGTAAATTTTGTTCTTGGGTTTTTGCTTTGACTTCATTGACCTCTCTACTTGATTGCTCTGGGCTCTAACATCCATGGCGATCGCTGCACAGGAACAGATAAAATTCACGATTAAGAGGTTTATGAAGGGCATCGATAAGCTGTGATGCCGCTAAGAAAGTTCAGGGTAATTTTTTACCCCGACATGATACCAAGTTTCAAATCTGCTCATGAATGCCCAGAGAGGCATACCATTTGCTGTGAGCCTCACCTCACAGGCATTCAGCTCACCAGGTGTGGGCCAGCAGACCCAGCTTCCTGAATTACGTGCCCACAGGCACCCCACTCCAGTAAGCCTCAGCTTGAAGGCACTCGGCTCCACGTCTGTGGGCCAGCAAGTGCAATTTCCCCAATGCAGAGCCCAAAGGGACCCCGCTCTGCAAGCCAGGCCCTGCTTTTGTCACTGCTGCTCTGAGTTGTCATTCAGGAGGTTGGTTCACTGTGCCGGGATCTTGGATTGAGAGAAGATAATCCATTCCTGGATCCTGCCGGTAACGAGATTTCTCCTCCCGCTTCTCAGAGAACTCATTTTACACGCAGCAGGATTCCACACCGGTGAATCCTATCAGTATCTTCCAGCACCTTCTTCTTCCCTAGACCCATGCAGGGAAAAGTCATTGGGTGGGAGTTAGACTTTGGCTGGAAAGCCACATTAAATAATTCACTGGCACTGCAGTTTTCTTGCAACTTTCCTCTTTGCTGTTGTTTTAGTATTTACTAAGTCTTTATGATTTTATTCTTTTGATGAGGTCTATCAATTTTCTTCAGGGGTACCTCGTAATTTATCAATTTCTCTCCAACAAAAACATTCTATCTTGAAATGTACTTGACTTACTCTCTCTTTGACAGTTGTCTTTACCTACACTATTCTTTCTGTTTTCTTTGTCTTCATTATGAATTGACCTTGCTGGTTTCCTAGTTTTCATCTTGTAGCTATTTTTTCTTTGGCTATTTCTTTAACTGGATTGACTCCTAGATGGTGGCACCATGCACGTTACTCTCAGGCTGTCTTTTGTTGCTGATTCTCAGTCCAAAGAACTTCCCTCACTGTTTTGGGTGGTTTTGTCTTTACAACTTCAACTTATGTTTATCTGTAAATCTCCCCATTTTACTATTGGATTTAAGGGACCTTTCCCCCTCCTGCATTTATGATTCTTGATTGGCAGTGTTTTCTTTCAAGTTTTTATATATGCCATCCTATTGCCTTCTTGACTACGTGGTTTCTGCTCAGAAGTCAGAGCTTAACTTTAATGGTTCGCTCTTGGAGGTAACTTTTTGTTTCCTTCAGACTACTCTCAGGTTTATTTCCTTGTCTTTTTTTTTTCTTTTGGAAAGTTTATGATAGGTTGGGATTACCGTCTCTTATGGACAAGGAGTAGGTATTTTGTTCATCTTTGCAGGATGCCTTACAGTCCCTGGTTTGGGTCCTTGGGGAGAATTATGGAAAAGGTGTGCAGAACCCTTAATGAATCAATATTCCCCAGAACTTTTTAAGAAAAGTGATTCCTATTTCAAAGGATCCAGTTCAAGCTACAGTTTACAAGAGGTGGAAATGTGTACAAGTCTGCTTAATACGAATGATGTACTCAGTGTTATAAGAGTCCCCAATAAAATCTAAAAACAAGAGAAATGGAAACACTCTTTCTGTTAGAGCAAGATTAAAACCTGAGATGGAATGGGGGCCAATTAACCCTCCTCCTTTAATGAACAAAAAAAAATCTGAGAAATGTTATTTGATTTTGGAATAAGTACCTAATGGCAGGGTCAGCAGCATGTGTACACACACACACACACACACACACATATATATGTATGTGTGTATATATATGTACATATACATATACATATATATGACTTCAGCACACTAATAAAAGATGTTTACTTGTGCTTTATTGGTTATGTTCAGGCATTTCACTGGGTGGATCATCACCTTGAAAAGAATGGGAATTCCAGCATACTTCACTGTGCTCATGTGGAAACAGTACCTGGGTCAAGATGCAGTAGTGGGAACGGAACATGGGAATAGTGCGCGGGTTAAAGTCAGGAAAGGCGTGCATCAGAGTTGTGCCTTCTCATCACGCTTACTCAGACTGCATGTGCAGAAAATAATCTGAGAAGCCTGACAAGGTGCAGAAGCGTGTGACATCAGGGTTGGAGGAAGGCGTAGAGTCAACCTGCAAGGTACACTTGACACAATGTTTGCTGAAGGCAAAGAGAGCTTGAAGCACTTGCCGATGGAAACCTGAGAGGGCAGCCTTCAGTACGGACTGTTTTCTAACTCAATGTGAAGAAAACGAAAATTCTTACAGTAGGATCAATAGTTAAAACCAGGATAAGTGGAGAAAGAAACAGAAATGCTCAAAGAGCTTATTTTGCTGGGATCCACCATCAATGCTCACAGAAGCAGCAGTCAAGAAACCAAACAAAGAACTGCTGCGGAAGACCTCTTTTCAGTGTTGAAGAACAAGGATGTCACTTTGATGCATGTGAAAGTTGGACAATGAATCAGGATACCGAGAAGACTTGGTGCACTTGAATCATGGTATTGGCAAGACTGCTGACGTTCTATGGAACGCCAAAAGAACAAACAAATCTTTCTTGTAGGAAGTACAGCCAGAATGTTCCTAAGAAATGAGGATGGTAAGACTTTTGGCTCACGTCCTGTGGACATCTTATCAGCTGAGACCAGTCCCTGGAAAAAGGACATTCTGCTCTGTAAAGAACACAGTGGGTGAAAAAGAGAACATCCCTCAGGACTGACACAGCGAATGCAACTATGGGTTGTTAACCAGGCTGTGATGATGGTGCAGGATTCAGAAGTGTTTTAGTCGTTTGTACAACAGTCACTCTGACTTGGGAGTGACTTGAAAACACCCAACAACAAGAATAGCAACAACAAAAGATGTTTGGATTTACTATTTACACACACACACAACACACAAATACTCTCTCCAAATAAGATTGTAGGAAGGATTTAAAGGAAGGGGGGAAAGCCCCTAATCCATTCAATTTATATTCCAGCAGCTTCCAAATTCACATGCTTAAATGTGTAAATAAAACCACAAAGAACAAAATCAGATAACACAAGTGGGAACTCGGAAAGAGAAAGGTTCCCTCACACTGCAAGAAATATCACTCTCGGCAGAAAAGGGCAACCAGATCCTTAACTCTGGAGAGGTGCAGGTGGAGACATGACAAGGCAACACCTCCGGGCTTCACAGAGTCACACTGCGGCGGTGCTTGGATAAATATTTTTAATACAAACACAATGAAACGCAATGGGCCAAGCGATTAGTCCTGAGGAGAATTTTGCACAGGATTGTGACACTGCAGGAGCTGGGCAAAGCCAAAGCGTTCAGGTAACGCAGCCTAGGTGGGAGTTCACACACGCTGGAGGCTTCGCATCAGGGTTGAGGTCAGGTGAATGACAGCTGCGGTCCGTTCGCATGGAGCACGACGAAGAAATGTAAACTAGCTTCAGAGAACTCTCCCTCGATGTCAAGCAATTTCTGCCAAAACGTCACGATTCTCAGAACCCTCCGCTAGGGAAAGAAATACAACCGGAATGCTACTTAGAAGAAAGGTGTCGAGATTTTTGTCTTGTTGAGTTTTTTTGTTTTGTTTTGTTTTGTTTGTTTTGATGCACCATCAGGAAAGAGCAACCAGGGCATTGAGCAGGGCATTATGTTTGATAAGACAGAGGGTCAATGACAAAGGGAGGAACCTGGAGGGAGAGATTGATACAATAGCTACAAACCAAGGGCTCAGACAGTATCAGTGAACACGTAGCTGTCCAGGCCTGGGCAAGGTTCGGTCTGGTTATTTCTGTTTTGATCATGGGTTGGACCTGCCTCAGAGACAACGAACAACAACAAAGGAGAGATGGCATCTTTCCCAGTTTTCCTCCACCCTTAAACTCAGGCTCTGCTTACTGGACAAAGGAATCAGACCCAAATCTTGAAAACACCAGCTGACCGCCAGCTTGACTCAACCATTTGGTCATCGACACTCTTCAGCAAGATGCAAAGAGCTTACAGCAGCGATGACAGCCTCGCTCTTGCTTTCCCTCTTGACAGTCCCCACCAGGGCTCAGGCGGAGAATGGGAGATACAGGTGTTGGGATAAGTGGGATCTACAGAGATAAGTCAGCTGCCGTGGTGAGAAAGGCTAACGGGGCAATTAGGGAGGTTGATTCATTTGTGTATCTAGATGATTATGCTCTACTTAGTTGAGTAGTTTTTAAGTGTTCTGTGGTTTAGGAAAAGTTCCCTCACAGGCTCATCAAATCCACATCCTTCCTTGTGTTTGAAATTTCCACGAAAGAAAGGAAAACCACCTTCAGCACATGGGTCTGGGTTTTGGCGGACCTTGATAATAATACACTTCTGCTCAGATAATTACGGTAAACAAAGCATACTAAGTCCCAAAGAAAGAGGAGTTAGAAGAAACACTCAATTATGGTTGCTACTCCTATCCTTTGAAAGAACGACACAGGCCTTACTGAAGAGTTCCATCTTAGACTTCCCAAGCAATGTTTCTAAATCGCGAGTTTAACCTGGTAGAAATAGAAAAGCCTGGGTTAACAATGTTTTTAACAGGAAAGAACGTTTTAACGGTCTCATAGAGTTGGATTTTTCGGTGTAGTAGTTGATAGAACTCTATAATAAAAGAAGTAGAACAAAGAAAACTTTCCTGGAAACAATACAAACCATGAATCTATGTTCACATCACTTGAGAAAATTCCAGATGAAAGACCATTCAATAGGCTTTCTTTACCAAAGGATGGCCGCAAATTCTTTGTTGTTCATCAGCTTCGTGCCCCCTTCTGTTGCCACTGGGTGGGCTTTGCCATTGGTTTGGCTGGTAGAATACAGCTGAAGTCCCTTTCTGGCAGTTTCTGCACCCAGGTCTTAAGCGGCTGGTGGCTTCCACATCTGGCCTTTTGTGGGCTCACTCTCCCACCAACCAACTGAAAGAATTGGGCGCCAAGGGTTGAGTAAGCCATCGTAGTCTTCCAGCCTGTTGTGCCTCGTCAGCCAACCTCAGACTGCACTCAGATCAGGCGAGTCAACCTCAGTATCAACAGGGATGAAGATTCTACATGTCTGCTTGTACCCGGGTTTGGGGGTGGTGGTGAATCTGTTGTCTGGCACGCAGCAGGCAATCAATAACGGCTTATTGAAAGTGATGGGATGCATGAGTGAATGATATAGACCTGCATCTTCAAGAGGAGAGGAGCATGTGCTGCGCCCCCTGAATGCATTTGATACCTGAACACGTCTCTCGAGGTCAATCAAAGAGCACAGGGATGGACGGAATGCAAGTTGGAGAAACCTGGCATCGGGTGGATGTAAAATGGGAAATGCTGGCCTCGTTGTACCCTTGTGTGTTACAGATTTAAAAAGGGAGGCACAGAGAGGGGAAGAGAGCTCACTGGTGGGCTCCATCCATGAACTGTATCACTTCCTTTGTTAGCTGAGGAGAAGGGTTCTGGGCAAAATGGTTTTCCTTGTGTTCCTACACCAGGCTGGCCAATTAAACATATCTTCTCATTAGGTAGCCTCGCTTTCTTTTCCATAATCAGGTCTCAGTGTCCAATGAGCTGCTTCCCACGAGCTGTCTCTTACAAAAAGGCAGACTCCCACTGAGGATATAAAAGTATCCATTAATCTGAAGTTTTGACCAAACTTCTGTTCTGAATATGGCAGAATCTACAGTGACATCTTGGACTTTGGGTTTGACAAAACTTGCCTGGTGGAAATCTTTACTCTCCAAACGGAGATGTTTGGAAGTCTGAATTTTCCACTCAAGGGTCGTGTTAGGGCCAGGTGTGGATCCCAGTCTGGTTACCGATTTCTTTCTTTTTTTTAAAGAATCATATGTGAGCTGATAGGAAGTTTGATTCCATTAAAATCATACAGCAAAGTATGTTGATACTGAACAGGTCAAAATCTAGGCTATTCCACTTTTACTTTTCAAATTCCATTACAGCCTACACCACCGCTTTCTAATCACGTCTCCAAAGCCAAGAACCACTTCAATTGTTAAAAAAAAAGTTTCATCTAATTATCTCCCTTTCCTACTTTGAATGGACCAACCATGTTTCTTCTTCTGGTTCTATCAAAGGGGCTGCCAGGACAAAAAGCACATCCAATTTTAAGGAGGCTTTAGTTAGCCGACTTAAAATTGATCATGTATTTTAGTTTCAGTAACTTGCAATTTCCACACTCTTTGATAATTCACTTTAAAGAGCAAACCCCCTTTAATGACAAGGCATAAAAGAAACGACCTTTCTGAACAAAATATGAAAGCTGCGAAGAGATAGTTCTTTTAGAGAAACTATGAATTAAAATGACCTTGTGTTCTGAAACTTTTCTCCCACCATTTTTGATGTTTTACCTTCCCTTTTGACTCAGAGAAAGAAAGCGAAATCACCCTTGCTTTCGATGGGTGGTGGAGCACTTCAATCGGCGAGCTGTTAATTGTCAATTCTAACTCCTGGCGCCAGCACTTTCTCCGTGGAAGCCTTTAATGAGCTTTTGCACTGTGAGAAGCAGAGATGTCTGTTTCCGAAGACGTCACTGTTCAGATGGGACCTGACCAGACCATGTTTGAATCTGAGCGACTTCCTTCCAGTCACAGCCAATTCTTTCACCAAACTATCGGGCAAGTCGTCCCTCCGGGGTCTCTCCACCTTAGTCTTTCTTTTGTCTCCTGGAGGGCTGCCCTCTGAGTAGTTCCTTGTTGATCGGAGAGTTTGCAAAATCAAGAGCTCAGACCCCTGCAAGGACTTAAGGCTTGCTGATGCAGAAAACGGTGGACTCAAAGAAGAAGACACGGATACCCAGTGAGCATCGTCAACCCTGCTCCTCACAGACTCCGTGAACTGGCTGCCACACCTAGGGTGCCCACGGAGAGGGGATCTCAGAACCTTTCTTGGGCTCGGCGCCATGCCAGTGCTTTATCGGCCACGGCCTGGCTGACAATTAGATGTTGAAATGCAAAAGGGACAGGTGGAGGCTTCAAGTACAACCGCTACTAATAATAACACCTTGAGATGTGGCTAAATTGGGGGCTTGTGCTGCACCACCGATCTTCCACCAGATAGAAGAAAGGATGAACTCTGAAGATGGTATTACAACCAGGCACCACGTTTATAATAGATTTCCCCAGCACTGGATTTCTCTCCCAGTAGGCATGTAAACCCTTGGTGCTCAATTCCACAGGGCATTTCAAAACATGCCAGATGCAAATTTTCTTTCTCTTCCTGCGTCCAAGGGCTCTTGTAAAATCGCCCACTGTCCCTCACCCATTCATCTCCTCCCATCACAGAGGATCACACTGACCAGACGCTTCACTCGGCTCCCTCTCAGCCGCACGTGGCACGCTGCTGGTGCGAAAACAGGATCTGGGGGATGTCAGAGGGTCACCTGTGTTGGTAATTTCATAACCCTTGGAAGATGGAAAAGACAGAGAGGCAGGCAGCTTTCCCAAACACCTACTGGTATTTGCCCACAGAAAACAAATATTCTTGAGTGGGGGTTCCAATTGCAGCACACAGTGCAATCCACCCAAGTCTGTTTTCCCTTCAAGCAGCTAGTAACCTGACTTGCGGAATCTGTGGAACTTCCTTCCGCCTGTTTTCAACGGTCTGCCCAGAAGGCCTTCAGCTCAGCCTTGCCCCTCTGAGTACGGAATCGCAGCCTGAGAACAAATGATCCTCCGTGGCCAGGTGGCTTGGATGGCATCTGCTATGGGTTTTGCTTGTTCTTGAATATTCTCTGAGCGACTGCTGTCACTGCTTTGGGTACAAAAACCCAGGTCTTGCAGGAAAGACGGAGACATAGGGTAGGTTCCTGGTGGCGCTATCAGGCCAAGCGTCTGAACGTTTTTACCAGGCGGAGGGAGATGGCTTAGGGCACCAGAATCAGGGGTAGTGAGGCAGCTCCCAGTTCTGGCTTGGGCTGGGGCGTGGAAAACCTGCCACTTCCTTCCCATCTCTCTGGTTCGGTTACAGAACGAAAGAGGGCAACTGATCCATGGGCAGCAGACAACAGAGATGGATGTGGGAAAGAGAAAACATTTTTGCTTTTGGCTAAGAGTAAATAAACTTTTGGCCCTGACCGTAACCCAGATGGCTGTGAACCTCCCAGGGGCCAGATCTCTCACGAGTGTCTCTGAGGGTCCGTGGTACTCACCGCAAGGCAGCCCAAGAATGTGATGCCCCAGTGGCTCCCTGGCTGCTGGAGCCCTGACTGCAATTCACAACTTCCTCGGCAAGCCGGGGTTGACTCAGCAGCACAGACCTGTGCGAAGGGTATTCGGGTATGGACACTGAGCTGGATGGCCCTACCCTTCATCTGGGGAGCCACGCCCTGCTGCCCTGACGCAGAGGCTCTCAGTGGAGCCCCAGGCTGCCATGGCCACCCTGCACACAACAGAACGCAGCATGGCTCTGTCTTGTGCCAGCCTCACGATCGCTCCTGTGCCCGAGCCCTCTGCTGCCGCCACGCTGTCGATCTACCTGGCCGAGGCAGCCTGTGGAAAATGGGGCCGCGTAAAGCACATTCCCAAACCAGGTGGCAGGAAGTCGAGGGCCCTCAGAAGGCTCCCCTACATTTCCAGGTCTCCTGAAAGAGTGCAGATGGATATGATCATGAAAACCACCATGGTACAAAGAGAGACCCAGGTCGCAGCACTGCCACCAACAGACGTGTCTTATGCGCTTCTGCCACGCTCTGACTGGGGACTTGCAAGACGTGCCCTTGGCCTGCTGCCCGGGGTGGCCCCGGGTTTGATCCTGAACACCACCTCCACACACTCACTGTGGACTTAATCTTCTACATCACAGGAGACTTCCAGCCCCGACCCCAAAGCACCATTTGGGGTGGTTATTATTATTTCCCTGGGGGAAAGGATGCCACCCTGATTTCAGCAAATGAGGTGCGATAAAAAAGTAGAAATAATATTGATAAGTACAAAATGACATTTTAATCACAGGTGAACACGAACATGAAAACAACGCAACCTGGTTGAAGAATGTCTGGGCGTGATACCACATGCGTGATTTTGATCATTGGTGCCTGGTAAAATTCTAGGCCCAAGCATGAGCAAGGCAAATCACGGGAGCTCATTCCTTTTCCGGATATCAGCAATTCTTGGCGCGCACACACACACACACACACACACACACACACACAGGCACACAGATATGGAAACTGGCAAGAAAAGGCTAATAAAAAAAAGTAACGTAGGCAGACACAAATAAAACTATCCTACTGGTGTGTGAATGATGCATGTTTTTATGATCGTAAGTACATACTTTCAAGACTGAAAATATGCCACCGATCTCGACAGTTCACAGAGTCCAGATCTTCAAACCAGCTGGCCGATGCCCTCAGCACAGCCCCCACAACGGGATCCACCGCCATCTCCGATGCCGTTACCTGAAAACCAGAACGCTCAGTTACGGTTCCCTCCAGGCTTAACTCCTCTCCCGGTGATTAAAACGTGGCCCCGTTCACAAGGATGCAGCCGCGGGAAAAAGAGCACCTTCTCGGCTGCTAACAGCAGCTTAGGGTTCAAATCCAGCAGCTTTCCCAGGGTAGAGGGATGTGACCCCCCTGCCACAGGGATGACCCCAAAGCCAAGGCCAAGTTGATTCAGCGGCCCTGTGAGAATGGAGCTGCCCCCACAGCATTTCCACAGCGACACGTTCTTATGGAAGCCGATGGCCAGCTCTTTCTCCCGTGGGGCAGCGGGTGGGTTCGAACGGCTGGCCTCTTGGTCAGCAGCAGCCTGTCACCGTTGCCTCACCGGGGCTCTTTCTACCAGGATGATAGCTTGAGAAGCCCTAGGGCCTAAGGCAGGGGTCGGCAAACTCTTGAGACGGAAGAGGCAACTTGCCCCCGCCCTCCTGACAACTTTAGAATCATTCACGAGCCTTCGAGATGGGTTTCCAAACAAGGGCAATCACCGTGGTCTGAAAGAATCACCTACAGAATGTGACCTACAGAATGTGCCCGTTCACGCTGACAGAGCCGCATACGACTCGCGAGCCGCTGTTTGCCAAGCCCTGGGCCAGGGGATCAGGACGAGTTACAACAGACTCAGTCGCAAGGGCTTGCTTGTTTTTGGTGTCCAGAAATTAGAAGCAGGTTGAAGAAGAAGACTGCTCATCGTCTATGTCCCAGTGGCATGGTGGCTGAGTGCTCAGCCGCTAACTACTGGGTTGGCAGTTCGAACCCACCAGCGGCTCTGCAGCAAAAAGACGAGGCAGCTTGCCTTCCCAAGCAGGACAGCGGGGTAGCCCTGGGGGACAGGTCCGCCCTGTCCTCTAGGGTTCCAGAGTGGAAGTTGACTGGATGGCACTTTGGTGTGGTTTGGGGGTCATATGGAGAGCAGGACTCATTTTAAGTACTTTGAAAAGGGAAAGACTCCGTGACCTCTTTCCCGGGCAGCACAGTGCTCACACATCGGGCTGCCGTCCCCGCGGTCAGCAGCTCAGGCCACCAGCTGTTCCTCAGGGGGAAGAGGGGACTTTCCACTCTTGTCAATAGTTAGTCTCAGACACTCAAGGGGGCGGCTCTGCCCTGTCCTACCGGGTCGGCCGAATTGGCATGGAATGGATGGCAGGGCTTTTTGGTTTTTACTTAAGTTCAGCATCCAACAAGGGGCTCAGTGCTCTGCCTGTCAGGAAGACTGTGTGGAGAAGCCACCCCACGAGGCTGCCCTGAGCAGGAGGCAGACACAGCCCGGGCCCGGGATTCACAGGGTCCCTGGGACCAGGAAGGCCTTGGGCGTCCCTGAAGAGGCCACCACGAGCACCCACGCCCCTGGCTTGCCTCTTCCGGGCGGCAGAACGCCTGCGGTGGTGCCAAACTGCCCGGGAGACGGGCTGTGAAGCCGGCATCAACAAAGGAAGGGTCGCCCCCTCGGCTGTCTGTGGGGATGGCAGCTTCTCCATGTGCCGCTGAGCGTCCTGTGGGGAGACCTGGCTGTACACCCGGGGACGACAGGGCTGGGGGCCTGCTCACTGACAGCCTAGGGACCGAGGATCTGGCTGGTTTAGATTTCACAAGCCTCTTGTGGTGGAGGCTTTTTCTAAGGGTGTGAGCTCCCTGCCGGCCGAGCGGTGAGGGCAAAAACTCACAGGCAGACCCGCAGGCTCCGGGGCCCCAAGCAGTACCTTCGGCTGTGGTAGGCGGTCAGCTCCTCTTGAAGGACGCAGGCTCGCTTCTGCAGAAAGCTCACCTGGAAGAGACACTTGGCGTGAGGAGAGGCCCAGGTTGGCGTCGGGGTCTGGAAGGGGCACATCACCAGGGGGGCTTTCCACTCCATCTCCCACAGTCCCGGAGGTCAGACTCGGAGGGTCAGAGGGATGCTCATCTTGTGTTTTTCACATGGCGGGAAGGGGTGGGGGGATCATGTCTCCCCACCTGACACTGAAGTATCCACCAGTGATTACAGAACCCTGTCCTAACTCCTGTGCCACGGTGTCCTGCTACAGTCTCAGCCTATCTTTGTCACTCCGTCTCTGGTCACTGTCTGCCCACCGCTGCTCCCCGGTGCACTATGTCTATCACACTTCTGCTGGAATGTTCGTCTAGTGGCTAATTCCCGGGTCTCCTCCAAGAGTAGGTCCTCATGAACCTCTTCTGAAGAATTCTGCAACCCCTCCCAGCGGTTCATTTCCTCCCACCCCTGGTGGGGCCCCCTCTGGTCCCCTGGACTCTATTATTGGCACCTCCGGCCCTGCTTTGTGGTGATCTGTCTGCATCCGACTCCCCCAAAGCTGAGGGCTCTTTGGGGGCAGAAAGATATCTGTTTATCTTGGAATCCCTGGGGCTTTCACTGGGCTGGGCCCGGAGCTGCGCTGCGCTCACTGGTCAAGGAAGAAATGAACACAAGAAAAGGAGCGGACTGTTTTCTGGAACCTGCAGCCTCTTCTGGGGGTGGACGCCCTGAAGCCGAGGGTCATGATTTTGTCATGGCAAGAATCCCCGTTTTGTCTGGAGTTCACACAACCTGCCTTCCACTTCTGGCTTGGCCTTGATGACTCTTCGTCAGTCCCTGCAGCTCTGGGTGCCTGGCCTTTGAAGTGAGGTTCCTGACCACTTCCGCTCAGGGTGATGAGCTTGCTGGGGAGCAGGGGTGGAAACAGCCCTGCGCAGAGCTCAGAGCAGGTGCTGCCATTCGGGGTGGGGATAAGAGAGGAGTGGGGCTGAGACACTGCAAGTCTTACTATGGAGTGCTTACACTGGCCCTGCACGAAGTCAGGTTGGTTATCTTGAAGTGCAAATGTCTACAATCGTACAGCTACCTGCCACGTACTGCCAACAAGCCGCTTCTGACTCCGAGTGACCCGAGGGGGCAGAGAAGACCTGCTCCTTGGGGGTTCCCAGATGGGACATCTTGGGATTGATCTGTGGCACGGCCAGCCACCAAACTCACTGCCCAGGTGCTCATTCTGACCCACAGCCACGTGGAACAGGGGCGCCGCGCCTGCACAGACAGCCTCAGTGTGCTCCCGAGGGGCAGAGGATGGGCTCGAACCCATGAGCTTTGCAGTTAGCAGCCCGATGGCTGACCCAGGAGCACTGCCAGGGCTCCTTTAAAATGCCGGTGTCGAGTGTAAACTGCCAAGCCCCTGGCACAGCCAAAGGAGAGGGGTTCTTGGAGCACTGGCAACATGGCTCCACGCAATCAAGTGTCAGTGGTATTTGATCGTTGCAGAATTGTTTACTCTTGCCTCTTTGGTCTGCACAGAAACCATGGCAACGGCTGATCCTGAAACACAGTTATGCAAGAGTACAGCTGGCAGAAGGCAGAATGGGCTGGAGCAGGGAGGCGGTGCGCTCTCCCCAACCGGGCACCCGCCAAAGCGTCCGGTCCCCATGGCTGTGGTGTTTGTCCCGCGCCCCTGTTGTTACCTTTTGCAGATGACTCACGTGGCCCAGGGGGCGAATGAACATTTCGGACAGATGCAGGGAATACACTGACTTGGGTTCCCTAACCCCCCCGCCCCCCGGGGTTATGGGGCAGGAATCCCAACAATCTTCGAAAAACACAAGCACCTGTGCCTCCAAACTAAATTTGCTCACTGGATGGCCGGGCGACTGCCCCACGCAGCTGCCAACTGGGAGGGCTCTGTGCAGCTGGCAGCGCTCCCCTTTTGGGTCCACATCCAGTGGGAGGAGGCCCCAGTGGCTTTTATTACAGTGAAACGATATGAATGATAACAGAAGCCCTGCAGGTGGGGATCAGATTTCTTGCCCCCACCCCCTTTTTTTTCCTGGGGGGGGGGGAATCCAAACAAAACAAAAAACACAAAAATTCCTCTGAAGGTGCCAGGTGGTACACAGCTGACCCTCAGAAAGCCTTCCCCCTCAAACCACAGTGAGAGGAGGGCGTGTCACACACATAAGACCGCTTAACCCTCTCCCTGCTGAGTCTCTCCCCTGGGACTTATTTGAAAACGGGCCCCAGGAGAGCCAAGTTATAGCGGCTGCACTGGCAACACCCAGCTTGGTCTCAATCCGTTTCAGTTGCCGAGGGGCACGGAAAGGGAGCGGCTAAATTGTACTCTTGCGTTTAATCTTGTGTTTCAGAGTTCAGGGGGGAGACCTGGTGGCACAGTGGCTACGAGTTGGGCTTTGAAACACAAGGTCAGCAGTTCGAAACCACCCAGAGCTACGAGGGAGAAAGACGGGGCTTTCTGCTCTTGGGCACAATTACATCTTGGAAACACATAGGGGCCGGTCTCTCCTGTCCTATGGAATCACTTTAAGCTGGCATGGACTTGATGGCTGTAAGTTTGGTTTTCTTTGGGCTTCTGTAAATGCCATCAAAAGATCATTGGATTTGTTTGTAAGTATGTTTACTCGGTGTCTTTGATGAGCCAGGTGCTTTCCTTGGCATGGAAAGTAAAGAAACCCTTTTCCGTTCTTGGGGAAGAAAAGGAAGGTTGCTTTTTAGTTTGCCAGGAAAAGGTATGGCTTGGATTTGGACACATGGTAATGCCCCAAACCATGACCACTGCCATGGAATCATTGCTGACTCCCCGGCCATTCACAGTGTTTCTGAGGCTCTGCAAATCTTTTTTTTTGGGGGGGGGCATCACTGCCCTCTGGTGGTGGGAGTAGGAGGCTCAGCCTTTGCTCCTGTGAGCTGGAATTGAATCTCCATCCCAGTGGGCCGCAGTCCTGCGCACAACCACTACGCCACCGGGGCTCAGCCGGCTCTGCAAATCTTTACAGGACCAGACAGCCGCATCTTCCTCTAGGACAGCAGCTGGCGACTATGAACTGTCGACCTTGCGGTTAGCATGGACGCTTTATCATGCTCAAGTTAAAAACAGACTGAATTGGTAATATGTAAAACATCCAAATGCAAAAAGGGAAGAGGCACGCTGGATTTTGAAATGACTATCCACATTTCACAGGGGAATGATGGGCGTCCCACCCGGTGAAGGGTTACAGTCCCAGATGCACTCACCCTACCCTGGCCTCCAGGACTGCTGTTAGCAACCATTCCATGGCTAGGAGCCTTGGGCTTCATTAAAAGCGAGAGCAAGTTTACTCCTCACGCTACACTTTATAAACTACCATTTAACTTTGCACAAATTGGGCACATGTGACACAGTTTTGAAAACCATAGCCCCCTTTACGCTGCTCAAGTTGTATGCACGTCTGCATTACGACCATCTAGGAAGAAGTACAGCCCACCCGAGTGACCCTCCACCCGAGGCCAGGATGGTGAGTGTGGTGGTCATGTACTTGGTGTCAATTTCATGATTGGGAGTGTAGGGCTGGAGTCTAGTCTGTCAATCAGGAGATAGCCTATGAGACCTCTGTGTGGGCATGGATTTCTCCTGAGAATTCTGGGAAATCTTGTGGTATTTCCCCTGTGGAGGTGAGACTATAGACTCAGTTCCTGACAAGATAGCAGCACAGACCCTGAGTCCTAGGAACTGGAGGAGCCAGAGGAGAAGCCACACAGGCTTACCCTGATGGTACCAGACCTCTGAAGCCGGAAAAGCCATAGAGAGACCCCTGCCAGCGCTGAGATGGTTCTACTGACAATGGATACTGCTGATGGACCCTGAGCCCTGGAGACCCCTGCCAGCGCCGGGATGCTTCTACTGCTGTTGGATATGCAAGACTCTGCACTCACTGGCCTGTGATTGTCCTGGTGTCATTGCACGTGCTTTGTGAATCGGATGGAGACTTTATAGACTGGTATCAGACATATGGGCTAATATTGGACTTATGACCTTAGACTTGACTGGGCTGGGATGATTTCTCAATGTTCTACTCCTCTTGTGTATAAGCCTTTCCCTGATATCCATACGTGTGTTTACGAATTTGCTTCTCTAGTCTACCCGGATTAACACAGTGACGCTCTGCTCCACCTACTGTGGGCATGCTGTCAGGAGAGACCGATCTCTGGAGAAGGACATGCTTGGCAAAATCGAGGGACAGGGACAAAGAGGAGGGCCCTCTACCAGATGAACTGAGTCCATGGCCACAACCATGAGCTCATGCACGGGCACCCTCGTGAGGCTGGCGCGGGACCGGGCAGCGTTCTGTCCATTGTGTGTAGCACAGAGGAAGCAATCCAACAGCACCCAGCATTATTTCCAGGGGCCTTTGGTAGGCGAGAAGGTGCTGCACCACTTACAACGATCTACCAAGCTCTAGGGCTGGTCGAGACACACTTCACCCGACTGGATTTCTTGTCATCGTTCTTCCTCCTACTCATGGCACGTCCTGCTATTTCAAACCGTCGCGCGGGACGAGCTGCACCTGCGGTGCTTCCAGTGGGAAGTGCACTGTTTGCGGTGCGGAGGAGTTTTGCGGTGCGGAGTCTGCAATGGCTGAGGGATGGTGTTTTGGGCCTGGTACCAAGCAGACAGACACCGGTGAGGCTGCCCTGGAATGTGGCCCATGAGTGGATGAACGGTTACCAGCCCTGGATTTTCCCATCTGCAGGGCGGCTTGCTTGTACGTAGGAAGAAGCCCACGTGGCCATGGGGTTTAGGTGCTGGACTGCTAACTACTCTCATGACGACTCAGTCTCAGTAACCCTAACCTGAGAGAGAGAGAGAGCAGGGGTTCTTAACCTTCTTTGTGTGGCGACCCTTTCACACACATAGGGGTGATCCCCCCAACCCTAACATCATTTTCTTTTTTCTTTTTTTTTAGGAGGGCATCACTGGTCTGGTGGTGGGAGTGGGAGGCCCAATCCCACTGCTAGAATTGAACCTCCGTCTCAGTAGGCCGCAGTCCCGCGCACAACCACTACGCCACCGGGGTTCAGCCTCCGAACATCATTTTCATTGTTACTTCCTCACTGTCATTTTGCTACTGTCACGAACCTGGAAGCCTCTGTGAAAGGGTCATTCGACCCCCCCAAAGGAGTCTCGACCCACAGGTGGAGAACCGCTGCTATAGAATATCATTGTGGGTGGGCATCAACTTGGGGGCTGTAGGACTGGGCTCTTTTTGGTCTGATTTGAAGGAAACGTTATGGAGAAGACAGGCTCTTAAACTAGGGCATAAAAGATGAAGCCAAAAGCCCTAAGGGAAGAAGCTGGGCATGTTGGTTATGACGTCACACTGCCCGTTGGCATCAACGCAGACTCACACTTATTTGCAAGTGTGATGCTTAAAAGGAGCTGTGGTTCTAGGAATTACCTGAGATTTGAGGGAGGAAATGGTGTCCTCGAGTTCTTGTCTTAGAGATGCTGGCATCAAGCCTTTGAATTTTGTTTCATATTCTTGTCGTATGTAAGTTATCTACAGTGGAAACAAAAATGAAAGGAAGGCTAAGCTCTTATATCATGGGAATGACTGCTTGAATTAAGAAATTCCAAAATCTCTACTCATCGCAGAGAGGGCGTTGGAAAACTGCCAACAAAGATGAAGAAAAAACAGAGCTCCACCCTGGGGAACAAAAGCCATCCGACCTGGCCTTGGAAGAGACACTCTCTGGGGCAACGCCCCACTCCTTTAAAATCCTGGTATCACAACTGTCACCGTCTGAGAAGTGAAGGCAGGCTTTCTCTTCACCACCCATCATGCCCACCCCCCTGCTAACCCTCTTCTGATCAGGCCATGGCTCGGGATCAAACTGAGCTGGGGTTGGAGGACCATTCCAGACACGTCTTTGGTTTGATGAAAGCACTCCCCAGACTGGCTAGGTGCCCTTGGGTATCGGATACCATCCCTGTGATTAGGGAGGAAAGGACGAAGGAGAAGCAGCACGGCTGCACGTGCTCGGGTCTCGGTCATCTAGTCTGGCTCCGGGGATTCCCCGGGTTCTGTCCAGACGCTCCCCATGATCATCTCTCAGAGCAAAATGCAGGAGTGGGTGAGGCAGGTGAGAGAGACACCTTTGGGCCGCCATGCCTGGCCGGAGCACGCGTGTGCTTACGTGTGAGTGTGGGGGTGAGCCGGTTCATGTGCAGCCTTTCCCCAGCTCTGCCCCTGCAGTCTTCTTCCTCCTAATATGAGATATGATGGAATCACTTACCGTATATACTCGAGTATAAGCAGACCCGAGTATCAGCCAAGGCACCTAATTTTGTTTTTTTGGGGGGGCATCACTGCCCTCTGGTGGTCGTGGGAGCTACCCAGAGCTGCTCCTGAAAGCCGCTGCTGGATTTGAGCCGCCAAGCCCACGAGCCGCAGTCCTGCACTCAACCACTTATGCCATCAGGGTTCAGCCCCGAAGCACCTAATTTTAACACAAAACGGCTTTTAAAATATGCTGAACAACTCGGCTAATACACGAGTATATATGGTACTTTCCAAATCTGTTGCATGTGGTGTGGGTGACTTAACTGATTATGAAAGCTGAATTGCAGTGCAGACTCATAAATGATTCATCGATACACCTGGAAATGGGTAATTGACAATGTAAATATGTGCACCTGGAAGTCGGGTAGTAGGCTATGCAAATATGTGTAATTCAGTTAGTTAGACAAGCCCCTGGATTTATGGAATAGGCTGGAAAATTATTAGCCTTTAAGTCCCAACCTTCCCCCCACTCCCTAAATGATTAGCTGGATTAAAATAATAATTAACTGGATTAAAAAATGTGTTTTGATAATAGAAATCGTTTCATAATCAACTAAGATCCCACAGCACCTGTTCTCGGATATAATTTCTAAATTCTTAGCCAGGAGCTTGTTTTCCAAGTCATGTGAAGAGGAGTACTGGTTGGTACATGGTTAGCTTCTCAGTTGCTAACCCAACGGTCAGCAGTTAGAACCCACCAGCTGCACTGTAGGAGAAAGATAAGACAGTCTGCTTCCATCAAGATCCCAGCCTGGGAGATACCAGGTGTCTAGTCTGTCTGACGAAGTCACTATGAGCCAGAATTGATGTGGGGGGCAATGGAGTTTTTTTTCCTCTTTCTGGGGGTAGCTAACCTTTTGATTTATAATGAAAAGGAAAGAATGAAAAATGATTTCTCCAACCGATGACATCTAAACACTGCTCTGGTTCGATGCTATCTGCCAAGAAGCATCTAGCAGTTCGGTCTCATGCTCCTTCCACCCGGCTCTCCTCTCCCACTGCCTTCCGAGCCACCAAGCACAGCAGACAGTCACAGACTGCCTTCTCTCCCCCGGGGTTCAGGAGCCCTGTGGAAGTGGGGGCGAGGCACTGGGCTAACAGCTCCCAGGGAGAAAGGCCTGGTGATCTCCCAGCTGGATGGCATCTGAGGGAGTCTTGGGGGGAAGGTCTACTCTGCTGCACTGGCCGCTATGAGCAGGGCTCTATTCAGTAGCGTGCAAGGATATCGCCATGTCCAACCCTGCACTCTGAGGTCAGTTCAGCAGAGGACAAAGGGAACAAGCCTGGGTTCTGCCAATGCGCTAAATATGTTCCCCAAACTTCTCATTGCCACTTTAAAACCCTGTGCTTTAAAATAGTGTGTCTGGGTCCACGATATCCTCATCTTACCCTGAAATGCTGGTTCTGTTGGTTCTGTTTTTCAGATCAAACTTTGTTAACTTAAAAAAAAAATCCTTTATGTGGCCAAGAAAGTCCTGCAGATTCAGGTTGCTAGCCCCCTGTCAAGAGTTGCCTCTTGATTTCAAACCTCAGCTGCCTTGTTGCAAGGTGCCCTGGTGCTGGCTCTGACACAGACAGATGCTATGAGCAATCGAACAAAACACAGCTGGGTCCACAATCCTTCCTGTGCTTGCGCACCATGTTGCTCAAACTGTGGCATTTTATCTCCTTAAGGATCTTCATTCATTCATTCATTCATTCATTCATTCATTCATTCATCCATTCACAGCCCCTGTCTTTACCAAGCATGAGCCTTTTCCACAGACTGGGATAACACGTCCTGATAACACGTCCAAAGCATGCGAGAGGAAGTCTTGCCATCTTCACTTTTTAAGGAACATTGTGGCCGCACTTTTTTCAACATAGATTTCATTGCTCTCCGGCAGTCAGAGGGGTTCAATAGTCCTTACCAGCAATCATAATTAATCCACATCCGGATTCACATCCTTAGTCTTTAAAAACTACTTCACGGGCTGAGCCCCGGTGGCGTAGTGGTTGTGCGCGGGACTGCGGCCCACTGGGACAGAGGTTCAATTCCAGCAGTGGAGCTGGGCCTCCTACTCCCACCACCAGAAAGCAGTGATGCCCCCCCCCCAAAACAAAACAAAACAAAACAAAACTACTTTACTAACTGCCCCCATGAGGCCTTTAGGTATTGGAACACCTTCCCAGTAACACGCTGCTTAGCCCTGGAGAGACGATCCATGTAACGGTGCCCTTGAAGGGGTTGGATAGTTCTGACATATCCTGCCCAGCACAGCCAGAACCAGATCTGCCTGTTACACCCCCCAGGAGGCCCCTCTCTATCACAGCACGCCCCTCATTTTGGAATTATATTGGGTTAAACACCTGATATTGCCAAGCCTCACTCATTGGCCTAAAAACAGCAGTTTCATGGGATTCAAGGTGATACGTTTCCCAGGGAGGTTGCTTGATCAACAGTGGTCTCTTCCCTTCACAGTCTAGTGCTAGGAGGTGATTATTTTGTCTCTGATTTTATCTCCAGTGCGTGGCTCCATTCCAGGCTGGGTGTGCATATGTGTATGACTTGCCGGATGCTGGCTTCTACCCAGAGATGAGACATTCTGGGGGAACTCACCCCCCGCACCTTCTAACCTGTCTGAGGAATGAAAGCCCTGGTCCACTCTGGACTCTCTCCCATGGCTTAGAGAGGGTCGCCACCCTGCGCTTTTTCCCAAGCAAGCGGTGCCCACAATGTTGCTTTCTTATCATGCCTATTCTCCAGTTCTGCCGTCCAGAGTCTAACAGTGCTGTCCAGTAAGCTGGACAACATTCTGTCTGTTTCTCTTTTTCTTGCAAGCGTTTACATAGGAAAAGGGTTCTCTTCTCTGGGAAGAACCGATACATTCAAGTGCATCACGGTGGCGGCAAAGAAAACTGAAGGGACCCAGGACTTCCAGAAGAACGCACACATCTCTCCTGGAAGACGGACAGCCTCACATACTTTGGATATGCTATCAGGAAGGACCAGTCCCTGGGGAAGGACACCGGGCGTGGTTAAATAAAGGAGGGGGCTCAGCGACAAAGAGCAAGCACCTCAGAGAGGGGCGGTGACCCAGGGGCTGCAACCACGCAACTCAAACAGGACAGCAATGGCGAAGCTGGTGCAAGACTGGCCAGGGTTTCGATCGATGGTACGGAGGGTGGCTCTGCATTGGAACCTATTCAATGGCACTTCGCTGCCATGGCCCCCGTGTGTGTTGGGGCTGGGGGGCTGGAAGAGCTGGGGAAAAGAGAAAGAACCTTGGAGCCAGGCAGACTCTCCCGAAGGTGCTGACTTGTGGTGGGTGCTGCGGGAGCATTGCCACAGCAGCTCCAGCACTTGATTACCGGCGGAAAAGTTGGTGGCTCAGACCTGCTGGTGGCTCTGTGAAAAATCACAGCCTGGGAAACCCGCGGGGGTCCTTCTCCTCTGTGCAACAGAGTGCCAGGAGTGGCAAACGACTCCCCGCCAGGCAGCAACACCAGCCGAGAGCTACCGACGGGTGCTGGGTTTCTGCGGAGTCGTGAGGCGCAAGAATGGAGGAGACAGGAGCGGGGCACAGGATGTCGGGTTTGCTGGGAGGGAAGATGCTGGTTTCCCCACAGAGCTGGGCCGATGTGTAATAGAAAGGCTCTGCCTGGACATTTTTGGGGGGAGCAAGTAGGTAGAGCTGCTAAGTTTCAGCCTGAATTTCAACACAGTTTGAAGGAGAACGGGAGCAGCAGGGCCAAAACGATGTAGGCCGGTTCATTTCTATGGGGGTGAAGGCATTACGTGTTGCCACAGTAACTGCCCCAAGGGGTTCGTTTTAAGAAAGGTGATGTGCAGCAGAGCCTGTACGCTCTGATTCTGAAATATAAAAGCGAGAGTGTAAAAATCACCACGATTTTCTTAACCACCTTAAAGACACTCGTTTTCCGCTCTTTCTTCGGTATGGTATTTTCTTGTTCCAATGAGGGCCCTCTCAAACTGAGGATTCAGCAGTGGGACGATGAGAGATGGCCATTCAGAGGAGACAGAATTGAGAAATGGAGGGGGGGAGGGAGAGAGGAGGAAGGGGCAAGGGGGCAAGGGAGGGTGGGTGAGAGAGAGAAAGAGAAAAAGGAGGAGAAGGAGGAAGGAGAAGGAGAAGAGGATAAGAGAAGAAAAGAGACAACCGGCCAGCCAGTGTGGTAGCTGGGACCTTTCGGAAGCTATACCAAGGTCAGCCTTGTTTTAGATGTTCTGTTGGGGCGACTGTTCTGTCCCTTTTCAACAGGAGACACCCGCATCAAAGCACCGCAGAACATGAAAACCCTGATCTTGCCTTTATGGATGTCGTGGTCATCAGACCCGAAGGTAGCCAACTTACGCCTGAGGACCAAATCTGGCCTCTGCCTCTCTCTATAGATAAAGGTTTTATTGGAGCACAGCCATGCTGATCTGTTTACACATTGTCAGCAGCGGCTTTCGCAAGACAACAGGCCGCAGTGGGTCATCGCTATAGCGACCATGTGGCCCACGAAGCCCCAAACATGGGCTACCTGGTCCTTGACAGACGGCATTGGCCGACCCTTGCACTGGACTGGATGCCCGAGGTCGAGGTAGCCACCCTGTTGACTCTGCTCCCTGCCCCAGCCCCAGCCTCTGACTTCCAATGACTATGTGTCGAGTGACGGAATGCATCCGAACCTCAGAGTACACAACAGTTGGTGTCAGACCCGCCTTGTTGCTAAGATGACTAGATCTGCAGAGCGTCTAGCATAAGCTAATCACGAAAACCTTCCCCTACGCACTAGGGCAGCTTCTCTCATCTTGGTATTGAAGTCCTTCCTCAGAACAGGGGCTATTACTAAGCAGGCCAGCTTCAAAGCTGAGAAAGTTGGAGGCAAACATCAGGGCCCACAGGGCTGCTGAGATCAAAGGGGATCCCAGAGATTCACCGGGAGGAGGGCATCTGTTTCATCCCTGCTCTCCTCCCTCCCTGAAGTCTCCTTCCGCTTTACACACTATCAGACTTCTCAGACAGTTGCAAGATTAAATGACTCATGCTATTCTTTTTACTGAAACGAAATGCTAGCTTTTTTTTTAATCCCCGGAGGATCTAATTTTGATGGCTACTTCTTTCTAAGGGGGTTTCTTCTAATAGGATCCTCTAAATAGTTTTCTTAATGTAGGTTGATATATTATCCTGCTATGTTAGCCTACCCTTCAAAGAAAGGCTAATGCTGTTTTTGAAATTTACTATTTTCGGGGTTGCCGTTGAGAATATATACACAACAACCGGGGGATGGTGTGTGTGTGTGTGTGTGTGTGTGTGTGTAGAAACACTTCAAAATGTGTGTAGAAACACTTCAAAATTCCACTATCTCCCATTCCATTTCCCCATGAACTTTCCGAAGTCCCTTTGTATACCAATTCAACAATTTCTGCATTGACAAGTCCGTGATGTCAACTGCCTTTGCCCAGGAACTAGTTCTACCAGATAATATGTCCAGATTATGTGAGACAAGGTCCTGCCATCCTCGATTCTAAGAAGCATTCTGGACTGCACTTTGTGTGCTTCTTGGGCAGTCCCTGGTATAGCCACCCGCCTGCAATAGGACCCTCCTGGAGACGGATCATTCCTCTCCGGGCTTCCTTACGCAGCTTTCATCTGCTCATCAAGGGACTGAGAGGTCCAAGGCTTGAGTCAAGCACATCCGAGCTCTCAAGATGACATCCCACTTTAATGATGTCTTTCTTGAAAGTGTTTTGAGAATGATGATGTATGAATGTCCAACACATGTACAAATGTGCATTGTATACAATGGATGTATGTATGGATTGTGGTACACGTTGTATGAGTTCCCGATAAAATGATTTTGAAAAAAAAAAGATGTCTTGGGCTGAGCCCCGGTGGCGTAGTGGTTGTGCGTGGGACTGCGGCCCACTGGGACGGAGGTTCAATTCCAGCAGTGGGGCTGGGCCTCCTGCTCCCTCCACCGGAGAGCAGTGATGCCCTCCACCCCCCCCAAAAAAGATGTATTTCTTGTGCAGAAGATTTATCCAATGCAATTACATTTAATTCCTGTGTGTGGTGGTGGTGGGAGTTAAGGGGGCCCGGGCTTTTCATCCAGCGATTTATACACAATTAGTTTCAAAACCTTAGCTGCACTTCCCTTAATGCGACACCCTTGTTTCTGCTTCTCTCCTAGGCTCTCTGCCGCTTCACGCCTCTGAATGTCATTGTAGGGCACAGGCTGCCCTCTCGGTCTTCGATAATAGATCATTTTGAGGAGTACCCGCATGTGGGCTCTTGTTCACTTTATAAGTCTATGATTGGATTGCAAAGTAGCGGTGTCCTTAATGAGTGAGGGAAAAATAACAGGACCTCCACTTGCTAGTGGCCGTGCCTCAGAAGTTGAAGAAACAGCTGCAAACACGGCTAAATAATTTGACTGAGGCACACACCAAGTATACATCTAGGAAAATGTGATGATTTTTTTTTAAAAAAAGAAAGAAAATGGGCCTCCAATAAAATGATCTTGTAATTAAAAAGAGGAGGGAGGGACTCATAAAGATCAATGCTCTAGGCATTTGTGAGCTGAAATGATCTGTTACCGTGCGGAATCAGAGAGTCGTACGATTTTCTATGCCAGGGATGACAGATTCAAGAGCAGTGGTGCAGTATTCATCGTCCAAAAGGACATGCAAGCTCTATCTTGAAGGTCTGATGCTGTCTGTGCCAGGAAGCTATCTGTATGACTAAAAGGAAGTTCAGGTAAAATTCACATGTGCGCATTTACAGCGTAACTTAGTAAAGTCTTCACTGAAGAATTCTACCAAATTTTCCAGTCTGAGACTGATCAAACATTTAATCAGGATGCACTGTTTCTTATTGGTGACTGGAATGCAAAAGTTAGACTCAATGAGGAAGGTGTAGTGGAGGGAAAATATGGGCTCGAGGAAAGGAACAAAGACAGAGGCCAGATGATAGGACTCTGCAGGATGAATGATTTCGTCATTGCAAAGACTGTGTCTCAATACCATCAACAGGGGCTGTACACGCAAACTGTGACAGATGGGACACACGGGAATCAAACGGGCTACCTCTGTGGGGAGAAATGACAAAGAAACCCAATAGCAAAAATGAAAACGAAACCAGGACTGACTGTGGAACAGAAAATTAAAACAAGCCCAAGGAAAGGCAAAACATAACCTCGTGCCTACCTACCCCACCTGGGTTTAGGGATCACCTCAAGAATAGATTTGATGCATTGAACGGTAATAAAGGAAACCCAGATGATCTGTCGGGCGAAATCAAGAACGTCTCATTCAAAGAAAGGAAAAGGTGATTAAAGAGATGAGAAAAAATGAAAAGATTGTGTAAGTGGATGTGAGAAGAGACTCTGAAACATACTCTTGAACATAAGGGTATCAACCACAAATGGGAGAATGGAGGAGGTTAAAGAGTTGAACAGGAAATTTCCAAGGGCAGCTAAAGGAAGTACTGCAATGAAATGTCAAAGATGTGGAGGGGGAAAGTCAAAAAGGAAGCGCTGGCACAGCATATGAAAGAACTGAAGAACAAATCCAAGTCTTGGGTTACAATGTTGGAGGATTCTGTGGGCAAAATACTAAGTTTTGCGGGCAGGACCAAAAGAAGATGGAAGGAATACACAGTCATGGTGCCAACAGAATTCGTCTAAACGCAACCAATTCAAGAGGGAGCATATGATCAAGAACCAATGATATTAGGAAGAGGCTCAAGGTGCATTGAAGGCGTTAGTGAAAAAAACAAGGCTGTAGGACTTGATGGAATTTCAATTGAAGTATTTCCACCAGCTGATGCAGCCCTGGAAACACTCACCGAGTCTGTGCCAAGACATTGGGAAGACAGCTACTGGCTGACTGGGTAAAATCACCATTTGTACACAGTCCAGAGAACGGCTACCCAACAGAATGCAATAAGGATTGAACAATATCACTAATACCACGTACAAGCAAAATTTTGTTGAAGGTAATTTTAAAATGATTGCAAGCAATGTATTGACAGGATGCTCCCTGACATTCAAGCCAGATTCAGAAAAGGGCATGGAATGAGAGATCTCTTGATTGAAAGGAAAGACAGCTAGAAAAATGTTTACTTCTGTTTTATTAAGTTTTTTTAACCTTGTGTTTTACTGACGATTAAAAGATGTTCAACTATGTGATTCATAACAAACGATGGATAACGCTGAGAAGAATGTGAATTCCAGAACACTTTGTGCTCATGTAGATATAAGGAGGTACCCAAAAAACCAAAACAACAACAAAAAACCACCCAGAATTTTTCTTTTCAAAGCTATTTAAATTTTCTTTACAAAACAACCTTATCACCTTCAAAGTACTCTCTAGTTCATGAGTGAGGTGGTTCTTATATTTAAGTGTAAGTGTATTTTTTATACCTCTTTCTGAAAGTAATATAAAAAATACAACTTTAGTACATGTAAAAGACACACAAAATGGATACAAGCCATGTAGTATTACTAAGAGTTATTTCTTTTCAGTACTTTAAAATATCTAAATCACATTTGGAATGGTAAATATCATATTATGTGAATTTTATTTTAAAAAATTATCTCAAATAAATCAAACTTGAGATCATCTTCTTATATACAAGGAGGTTCCCCCCCCCCCAAAAAAAAACAAACAAACCCTGATTTCTTTTCAAATCTATGTACTTAAATTCTTTTACAAAACAACTGTATTGCCTTCAAAGTACTCTCCCCTACACTTAATACATTTGTCAAATCTGTGACTTCATTCTTGGAAACATTTTTCAAACTCATCTGTTTGGGTGTCTGGCGGCACCTCCCTCATTTTTTTCTTTCATCTTTTCTCCTTCATCAAATTGCTGCCCTTTCATGTTCCTCTTCATTTGAGGAAACTAAAGAAGTCGCACAGAGCAAGCTCAGGTGAACAAGGTGAGTGGGGCAAGAGAGGCATGCTGTTTTTGCCCAAAATTGGCACACTGAGATGCTCACACTGGCAAAACCACTTCCCCCGGCCCCATCTGTCACAAGCCAGGTCTTTTTTGTCACACACTATTATGCAATCTTTTCAGAACCTCTGGATAGAAAGCTTGCTTAGCACTCTGAACGGGTGAAACGAATCCCAAATGCACTATCCCCCTCACATAAACAACAGCAACAAACCAAAAAACCCGCAAATGAACATCATCTTGATCTCTCATTTCACTTGAAGGGTTTTTTTTGGGTAAGGTGACGATGCCACTCGCTGGCTTGATCGCTGTTTGCTTTCGGGTCATCAGAATGGCACCATGTCTCATCACCAGTAATGACCTTGAAACAAAAAGTAGGGTTGCTTCAGAGCTGTTCTTTCCAAAGCATGGTATGTTTCCACCGCATGCTCTTTTTCTGGGTCAGTCAGAAACTAAGTCACAAATTTCGTAGCGACCCTTCTCATTCCCAAATCTTCTATTAAAATTTGCTAAACCAAGTTCCAAGATCGTCCAGATAACTTTCCCATCCCTTCAATAGTCTGCACGAATTTTGCTGAGATTTTCATTTTTTTCTGGAAGTTGGCAGACATCCAGAATGAGATTTGTCATCATTCGACACTTCATCTTTTCTGCATCGAGAAAACCATGTGTCTTTCCCATAGTGCTGTCGTTATAAGCTGCATTCAATATCACAACAGTTTCTGCGGCATTTCTTGGGCAGGAAACAAAATTATATAGACACACAATGTTCTCTCAAATTGGCTATCACAAAAAACGAGGTTTGAGTGAAACTTCTTTTAGGAAAAAAATTCACTGTGACCAGAGAGGACATTCCCAGGTGATGCCACTGGGTGCACTAACTCAGAGGGAGATGCTGGATGTGCACCTGGCAGGGAAAAATGTGTACTACATGAGCTCTGCCCATTGGAGATTTTTTTCTTTTTGGGGTGGTGGGTTTCAAGAGGCAGTCCTTTAAACAGAACAAGGAAAAATTGGGTGGTTTAAAATGAGGAAAAGTGTGTGTCCGGGTTGTATCATTTCACCACATTTATTCAGTGTGTATACTGACAGAATAATCTGAGAAGCTGGGCTATATGAAGAAGAGCATGGTACCAGGACTAGAAGAAGACTTATTAATAAATCGGTGACATGCAGAAGACAGAACCTTCTGAAAACAAAGAGGACCTGAAGCACTTACGAACACTGCACCCTTCAGGAGCAGAACTTAATGTAAAGGGAAAAAAAATCATCACAACTGGATCAGTAGACAATGTCATGATAAATGGAGAAAAGATTGAAACTCCCAAACATTTCATCTTGCTGGAATTCACAACCAATGCTCATGGAAGCAGTCATCGAGAAATCAAACGATGTACTGTATTTTGCAAATCGGAAGCACACGTCTTCTTTAAAGTGAAGAGCGTGGATATCCCTTTGAGGATTAAGGCGTGCGTGACCAAAGCTGTGACATTTGCAATCGCCTCATCTGCATGTGAAAGTTGGACAATTAATAAGGAAGAAGAACTGATACATTTGAATAAGCGTGCAAGCAAAGAACATGCAAATACCATGGACTGCCCAAGAAGAAATAAATCTGTCTTGGGAAAAGTACACTCAGAACGCTCCTTAGAAGTGAGGGTGGTGCGACTCCGCATCTACTTTGGACATTAGTAGGAGACACTAGTCTTACAAACAGCTATTGTGCACTTGGGAGAACAGGTCAGCAAAGAGACTCTCAACAAGGCGGACTGACACAGTGGCCGCGACAATGAGTTCAAACCTGATGGCTGTTGTGAAGCATTACTTCATGCTGTTGTACGTAGGAGTTGCTATGAGATGAAACAAACAATACTAACACTAGCAACAACAACAAGAAAGGGTTGTTATGAGTAAGGGCTGGCAACGACAACACTTTCTTAACAAACCTCACAATCCTGAGTAGTTCTGTGCATTTGTTGCCATTTCAACCAATTACCCAGCAGAGAAGTAAAGAACACAATGGAAGGGAGGGTTGGTGTCAGAACTGGTTGAAGTGTAGAAGGGAGTCACATGGGACCTCTGTCTCTCGGGCATCCTCACAGGGTGGGTGGTTCTCCTATCCCCTTGTGAAGTTAGAGGAGGAGGTATGGAGGCTCTGCCAGATCATTTTGGTGCTGGTGTTATCATGTCCACTAATAGATGCGAAAATAGACTCAGAGTCAAGGCTACAATCAGAATTGATCCTGACCTGCCACCCATACTTATTGAGGGACTTTAATGTAGAATGCCAGGAGAAAAGACAGCTTGGGACTCTGGAGAATAGCCAGGTGTTTTTTTTTTGGGGGGGGGCATCACTGCCCTCTGGTGGGAGCGGGAGGCCCAGCCTTGCTCCTGGAGAGCTGCTGCTGGATTTGAACTGCCAAGTGTGGCAGCCATGTGCTTATGTTAATTTTATGATTGAAATGTAGGGGTGGAGTCTAGCTTGTTAATCTGGAGATAGCCATTGAGTAGCCAATGAGGCCTCTGTGTGGGCATGACTTTCTCCTGAGACTTCTGGGAAATCTCACGATATTTCCCTTGTGAAGATGAGAAGCTATCTTCCCCAGTTGTTGGGAGTTAGTCTAGAAAGAGATGAATCACGGACAAGACAAGATGGCAGCATCCGAGAAGCTGAGGAGCTAGCGGAGAGACGACACAGCTTTGCCATGATGGAGCCAGACCTCTGAAGCTGGGGTGGCCATATGGAGACTTCTGCCAGCAATGAGTTGCTTCTGCTGTTGATGGACCCTGAGCCCTGGAAGCAAAGAGCCATTTGGAGACCCCTGTCAGTGCCAGGATTCTGCACCCACTGACCTGTGACATCGTGAGTCGGAAGGAGACTTTATAGACTGATTTCAGGCATATGGGTTAATATCGGACTTTTGACTTTGAACTGGACTGGACTCAATGTCCTGTTCTTCTTGTATATAAACCTTTTCCCTACATCTATATGCATGTCTATGAAATTTGTTCCTCTAGCCCACCCAGACTAACACATTATGGTACCTTAGGAGTAGGGTACTAGAAAGTAGATGTATGCTTGACTTGTACCTCATGGTATTGTTACTTCTTTGGCTAGACAGAAGTCAGATATGTCCTTGCAGTTTACTGAGTTATTTTCCGGAAACAATGTGGGAAGTTAAAGTTTTGATTACTTTATTTGGATGCTGCCTTTGGTTAATCCTTCATAAAATGGGGATTCTGCCCAAGGACAATGGTTAAGAAGGTCAGAATGCCTGAACGAAAAGCAGGGATCTGTTTTAATGCCTTCAGAGACCTAATTCAATGTTTTTGTGTAAACAGTAGTTTAGATACGGATATAGATAAGCTTAATAAGTATTGACCTTGACTGTTTTAAGAATTAAGTTTGATTTCTGACTATGCTGTTTATACTGATTTTTTATGCCTGTTATTGTAAATATAAGGACGCATAGAAATGTTTATTGGGAAGTATGGAAAGAGTTTGCAAATCCAGTTACCTCAAGCCAAGCATTGACCTCTAGAGGGTTTAGGACTTAGAGTCAAAGACATCTCTAAAGAGATTAACCCCACCTTGAGCTTAAATGGCGTTAGGCCACACCTGGAAAGACTTCTCTGAAGAAAGTAGCCCCACCCAGTCTTTCGGAGTACTCAGGATACTTGTAGTCTGAGAGGTCAGACTGACCAATAAAGAAGGATAGAGTCTTATTTCCTTGGAAAATCCTGACCAGTGATTGCCTTCAGAAGCGAAGGAATCTGAAACCATGAAGATAACTCCTCTCTGGGAGTGAATGTTAAAGGAAACCTGTGGCAGGCTGAAATGCTTGTTGGGTGACCACCCAGATTTACTACTTGTCGGTGAAAGTAGGAGAAATGCGGCAATAGAGAGCAGGGTTGACTTTGGCCACTGACACCCGTGGACTTTGTTCACAGGAAATAGAGAAGACAAGAGCGGGTTGACTGGTCTGAAGTTCATGACCGAGCATAAGAGAGCTAGGCATGTTGAAAATTTGTTGGGACCTTGGTCTAAAGAGAAGGCAACCAATGGCCACCGTGGTGAGGCTAAGAGAAACAGCCCACATTGAGTTGACCAGAACCCGACCAGAGAAAGAGAAGCGTTATGAGTCTGTGAACTGGTACATATTGCTGCTGACTTTATGGATGGCCTGTCCTGATTTGACTTTGCTAATGGATACACACTTCACGAGTTTCCAACTGGAATGAAGATTCTTCACAACGAAAGATATGATTGTTTCCTCAGAGCATTGGGTTGGTATAAGTGGGCAATATAGAAATTAGATACCCAAAATGGGTGAATGAAGGCATGAGGTGGTTTGGCTTGCAAACTCTTATAGGTGGTTAAATATATATTCATAGTACTATAGAATCAAGGTGTAGGTGTTTTTTAACTGCAATTGTAAGGCACAGGATATCTTTTGCTTTGTTCACTTACAGAATATTGTTTTTAAATGATGGTGACATATATTGAATTGTATGCATCTTACTTTTATCCTGTTAGGTGTAGATATGATATTATTGTTTATTTGAAAGTTACACATGGTTACAGAGTTATGTGAAAGTATAAAATTAACAAGGGGTGGTCTGTGGCAGCCAGTGGGCTGCAGTCATGCACACAACTACTATGCCACTGGGGCTCAGTCCCAGGTGTTATATTAGTGCGCTAAAGAGCTCTTGTCCTAATCTGAAGGCTATGGGAAGGCCATAGAGAAGAGTCTGATCATTAAACTGCCTTGGAGACCCAAACAAGAGCTTAGTTAAACTAACATTTACCTCTTTGGCCCTGGGTCTGTGAGAAGGGGGGAAGTTACTGTCAGAGTCAGGGACAGCAGGAGTTAGTCTGGGTATGAGCGGGGGAGAGAGAGATGAAGTTTGGGCTTATATGTACTTTGGTAGAGGTGCTGGTGAGACATTCATGAGGGACTATGGAATAGAGCTTATAGGAAAAGTCAAGACCGCAGGCCTAAGTTGAAATCTCAGAAATGACTCCTCTCTCTGAATGATGAAGGGAGCAGGGAATGGCCAAGAAGCCAAGACTCCACCATAAGGCACTGCACCATTCAGGAAGAAGGAGAAGGAAACAGAATGGTTAGGGGGGTGGGGAGAAGATGGGGCGTGGGGAGTACAACCTTGAGCTTCACCAAGCGAGG
This sequence comes from Nesogale talazaci, assembly GCA_004026705.1. NCBI lineage: Eukaryota > Metazoa > Chordata > Mammalia > Afrosoricida > Tenrecidae > Nesogale > Nesogale talazaci. The sequence goes on along the minus strand of PVJH01012827.1, from coordinate 12,177 downwards.
CAGGCAATTCCATGAGAAAGAACACAGAGCAGGAGAGGGAGGGAGGGAAAATGAGAAGGAAGGACCATGTTCTCATTTGTCTTATATTCTCCCACCCCATATAAACTGGAGCAAAATAGATCAGTAAATAAATCTTTAGAGATTTTGAATAGCATTGTTATAAATAAGGAGAGTTGAAGATGGAATGAACTGTTTAAACATGGTGTAAAATATAATTTTAAAGCAAAATCACAGTAGCGGTGCATAAGTCTGACCTTCAGTTAACAATAGAAAATATCTAATTGTGGTCAGAGATTTTTAACCCACTTTGAAGGGCATTTTTCAAGAGGCTGCAGCTGCCCCTCCTTTTCTGCATATTTAAACTCTTGACAATTATAAATAAGTTAAATCTCTCCCTCAAAGTACCAATTATCTCCTTATGTTTGAGAAGGCATGCTTTGCCAGCTATGGCGTTCTATACAAAACACAAAATAAGCAGACAAAGGCAGTTATTGTCCCGACAGGGCACTGGGGATTCACTTAAGCAGCTCCAATTAACACTAATGAGGGTTTTGTGCATGAATCCCCTTACCTCCCAACTAATGGGAACAGAGACCCTACAACCTCACCACAGAAACTTTCAAAACACCATTGGTAGCAGTCACTAGCTATGTTCACCAGTTGTTTACCTCTACACAGCATCGACAAAAGAATTCGCATTGCATTCACAAGGAATGAGTGAGAAGTTATCAAAAGACTACAGTCAGGCTTTTGGAAAGAAGGGGGTCAGGCTCTGCGACCAGCCAACCTGCAGCACTTGCTGCCCTGTGTCCAGCGCTCTGCAGACTACCGGTAAGTGGCAAAGTCTGAAATGGGCCTTAACCTTGAGAAGATTACACGTTGTACCTGAGACACACAAACAAGGAGCTACGTAAATAAACAACTGTGTACATGTACACCAGGAATCCTGGTGGCACAGTGGTTGAAGCATTGGGCTGCCAGCCAGAGAGTGACGGTCCAAACTGTCTCTGTAAATGAACAAGGAGGCTGCCTGCTCTGCTGCACACAGTTTCGAGAATCAGAGGGGGCTGTTCTGTTCAACGCTGTCCTGTAGACTTGCTGAATCAAAATCCACTCCAAGACAGTGAGACGATGCTGATGATGAAGATGATGACGACGACGATGATAGGCCAAGGCTGGGAGTGGGAGAGACTGATCACAGTCAGCTGGATGTGAGAGTGGGCTGTGTGCAGGTCTGTACATGGTGAGGCTATTTGCTTCGAATGTTGAATATGAGTAGGCACTTTCCAGATGGGTGAGAGGGAAGCGCAGTGGCCAGCTAAGGAAACAGCAGGAAGAAGGAAGTGTCAGAGTGTGTGGCATGTTTCAAGTTGCTGTGCAACTCCGACTCACCACAACCCACTAGGGCAGACTAGAACGTCTCCTTTGGGTTCCCAAGGCTATAAATCTTTGTGGGAGTAGAGAGCCTCTTTCTCCTGTGGAGCAGTCGGTGGCTTCGAAGTGTTGACCTTGAAGTGAGTATCCCAGTGCATAATCCACTAAGTCACATGGGCTAAGCATGTACCAAGTGGTCAAGGGCTGGGCAAAGGTTCAGGCAGAAGCAGAGATCACGTGGTCAGGGTTTTGCTGTCCTGCCAAGGGGTGTGGGCGTTACCCTTAAAGACCATGGAAAACTCCAGGTTTCTGACTGGAGAGGGTGTATCAAGGCCTTCACAATGGGGAGCGAAACCACTGAGTGCAGCAGAAACTGCTTCTAGATATTTGTCTTCAGTTGGTTCTCCAAAGTGCTGTATTTCTCTAAAGTGCAGAGGTGGTCATTTGTCCTTACATCCTCCTGCTTAAACCGTTCAATGATTTCTTCCACCTTTCTTAGCTTGAATCATCTAAGCACTTTTTCCTCTCTCAACCTAACTTTCTTGGACCTGGTGTTGGTATTTCTCACAATGATCCGATCATTTTGCACCTCGTGTTTCTGCACCAACAGTTCTGGAACCCTCTGATGCCCTTCGGGTAGAAGTCCCTGCTTTCCCTAGAACCTTCTCCAGCACCTCTTCCCTCAGCATTTGGGCTGAACTCCTCATTCTCTCTGCTAAAGTGCGTTGGTATCTACTGTGAGAATACTTTGGACTGCCAGAAGAACAAATGCATCTGTCTTAAAAGAGGCGCAGCTAGCATACTCCTTAGAAGCAAGGATAGCAAGACTGTCTCGTGTACTGGGATATGTTATCAGGAGAGACCAGTTTCTGGAGAAGGACATGAGGGAGACCCTCACTGAGATGGAGGGACACAGTGGCTGCAACAATAGGCCCAAATATAATCATTGTTGGGATGATGCAGGCACAGGCAGGATCTTAGTCTGTTGTACACAGGGTCACTACAAGCTGGGATCATTCAACGGCACCTAACACCAACCACTGCAGAATGATGGTTAGACCATCAGCATCATCAAAGACTACCCCTTACCATTACTGAGTGTTTACTACGGACCTGGCGCCATATAGCATCCTTCCATGTAATCTTCCCAGAAATCCTATGGTGATGCTTTCATGACTGATTCACATGAGGAGTGTGTTAGTCTGGGTAGACTAGAGAAACAAATTCATAAACACGCATATGCGTATAAGGGAGAGGTTTATAAACAAGAGGAGTGAAACATTGAGAAAGCACCCCAAGCCAGTCCAGTCCAAACCCACAAGTCTGAGATTAGCCCATATGTCCGATACCAGTCTACAAAGTCTTCTTCAGATTCACGAGGCACACGCAATGACGTCAGGACAATCACAAGGCAGTGGATGCAGCGTCTTGTGTATCCATGGTGGTGGAAGCATCTCAGCGCTGGCAGGGGGCTTTCTGTAGCTTCTCAAGCATCTCAGCGCTGGTAGGAGTCTCTATGTGGCTTTTCCGACTTCAGAGGTCTGGTTCCATTTGGCTTCTCCTCCAGCTCCTCCAGTTTCCAGGACGCAGGGTCTATCAGAATGCTGCCATGATGTCTGGTCAGCTTCAATGTCTCCCAAGGAGTGAGTGTTATCTCTTGTCAGCAGAGCATCTCCAAGGTACTGAGCTGTCTCTCATCTCCCCTATGGCCAGCTTTCCCAGAATTCGAAGAGAAAGCCATGCCCACACAGAGGTCTCATTGGCTATCTCCAGATTGACAGGCTAGACTCCACCCCTACACTCCCAATCCTGAAACTGACACAAGAATACATGACTGCCACAAGGAGAAACAAGTTTAGAAAATATCAGACGCACAGATATACAGCTAACACATAGCAGAGCTAGGACCCCATTCTTAGGTCTTCCTGACCCCAAATGCTTTTTGATGCCATTTACTCACATCTTATACTCTTCCTTTAGAAATACCTTTTCAAATTAGAGATCAGGGGTTCCCTGATGGTCGGTTCGAGTTTTTACTGGAGAGCAATACTGCTTAAAAAGTTAACCAGGCTAAATTGGTATTTTGTTGACATTCTGAAAACTTTACATGCACTAGTTTTGCTCAGGTAGACACGTTTTTATATACTTTTAACCGATCTCTTTTGAAGGCTGGGGTTTGCAATGAAGTGCAACATGTTGTTGTTAGAGGTCCCTCAGTGGGTTCCGACTCACGGTGGCTCGGTGCACAACATGAGGAAACACTGCCATCCTCACCGTGGTTATGTCTGAGCCCCAGGGCGGAGAACACACTCAACTCCAAAAGAGGGGACTTCAAAAGTCTGGGACAAGGGGATGAGAAGAGGATGGAACTTTCCCACGATTTTTTGAAGCTCCCGTGTACAATTGGGCTCACCTGAGCACCACACCTGTTCTAGGTGAGATGAGAAAATGGTGACCAGTTAAGGGGTTCACTTTCCCCTTTTCACGAGAGACTGGTTATGTTTGTACGAATCCAGTCAGGGGGCAATGGCTAATAACTTGTTTGGGTCCACAGAGACATAAACCAGTGTTGGCCTGAAGCCATGGGTGGGGGTTGGGCGGGATGTGTGTGTGTGTGTGTGTATGTGTACACATTCATGTGCGTATTAATAACTGTTGGGCTGGGCAGGAGGCTTTCTGCTTGAATTTTTTTCCTTCTTCACTATTATTTACACCAGGGTGCTTTTGCCAAAATACCTCAGTGCATTCTTGAGAACACTGTTGCCCGCATCTTTATTTTTGTTTTACAACACATCAAACCAACAGAGGTCAAATAAAGAGCAAGGAGATTTTGTTCTCTCGGTTAGAGGCAACATGAAAAATGTACTGAGATCTAGAGACATATTATGGTGCTGTCTGAGAAGCATTCACAGCAGAGGGGGGACCAGCCCCCAAAAAACCCCCCAGCGAACAAAAGCATGACAGGGCAGTTTTCTCTCTCGTTCCATAGCAGACAAAACATGCACGCTGTTTGAAATTGGGAAATCACATCCAAGACCCTGGGTGCTGATGCTTAGGGGAAGGTCATCCTGCATGTTTACTGGCTCACAAGAAACAGCTGACTATGCTAGAAAAAAGAAAATAAATAAGTGAAAAGCCCAATGACTCCATTTTCTTGAAACCAAGCAGGAAGAGTGGGCTTCCTCATCAGATCAGGAGATGGTCGGGGGAGAAGGGGGGGGTTCTTTTTGCTCCCGCAGACTGCTATCAGCGCTGTCTTTCGGGAGTACGTGAGAGCCCTGCTGGGTACCTCAGGACCCCACGGCAGTTTCATTCCCCCTCTTTATCTCGCACATGTATTTGAAACCGGTGCTGGCAGCGGAGAGGCTAAGATTTGGGGGGATAAGAATGCTATTTTATCTCTCGCATTATGCTAACTTTGTTTTCCGGCTTTGAGAAAAAAAAATTTTTTTTCTTTCCCTTTCCTTTCCTTGCTTCACTTTGTGGAGTTTAATGAATCTTGCCTGCTCCTGGCTGTGGGCAGCTTTGACATACTGCCCTCGGTGAGCGTCAGTCCCCTTGGATGAACGTGGTGCATCTCTGATGAGAGGTGGTGACCCCGGGGAGGAGAGGACTGTGGTCTGAGAACTGAGTGTAGCGATCACTTTAGACGCCCTAGGGGGCGAGGTTGGTGACTCGGAATGAGTTTTCAGGAGGTTTACTTTGCTGCAGACTCTAGGGCCTGGCTCCATTTCCTTTCTGGGGCCCACACAAAGGGTGGCCAGTGGGGACAGATCACATGTGGGGTGCAAGCTGCTGGGAGGGGGATCCCCTGTGTGACGCACTCAGTCAAGTAGTCACTTGGCTGCCAACAGTTGGCATGTGTCCACCTCTGAAGAAAGATCTGCCTTTAGGGATTCGGTGGCCACTGGCCACCAAAGTGTGGCAGTGTGGAAGTGTGGCACGTCTTAGACACTCAAAAGCCAGCCGGAACCCAGTGCCATCAAGATTCCAACTCACAGACCCCCTACCTAGGGTTTCTTCAGGTCTTGGTGGGAGCACACGGCCTCATCTTCCTCGCTGGGGAGTGACTGGTGGGTCTGAGTCACTGTAGGCTTTCTGGAGAACAATTTGCTTCTTCATCAAAGCCATCCAAAGTAGAGATGGCAGAGATAGGTGGGTGGTTAGGTGGGGAATGGCTAGGAAGGTGTGTGTGTGTACACCTGGTGGTAGCCCAGCTCACAGGATGCCTAGACTGGACACACCCATTGTATGCTCGCATTCTAATCAATCCATGGGCATCTCCAGAAGCCAGGATCTTTTCCTGGTATGAGTTCCTTTATATGCCCTTGGGCAGCTCCTGGGATTAAGTGTTCCAGGAGCTGTTGTGGAATGCCAGTCATCATGGGCCAGTCCCATCTGAGTGACGGGAGCCTTTGAAGGTGGGAAGAGAATTCTGAGAAGTGACTGGGTGTCATTTTGTTTATTCATTCGTTTGTTTGGCAAGGATACACAGAACAGAACAAGCATCAATTCAAGGACGTCTGCGTGTACGCTTCAGTGACATCAGTGGCATCTTCCCAGCCAGGTCACTTCACTCAATATCCTTATCTGGGTTGTTCTCCTATCATCAGCACAAACTCACCATCCACCAAGTTTTCAAGTTTAAGGAGTTGCCAAGTTGCTCTCATATTGATGATGCTATAAAAAAACTCAACATACAAAGCATATGTTCCTTTAAACCAAACCATTGTTTGGCTTAAAGATGGCATCTGGGAATAATTTTAGTAAGAGTAGATGTTCCCTCAGGGTGACAGTTTGGGGAGGAGTGAATGCATATTCAGCCTCCTTGACTCCAGAAAGTTTAGAGTCCATGAGAATTTCCAGTTCTCTTCTACAGGTGTCCTCCCTTTTGATCAGGATGCTTCTGTAGAACCATTGCTTAAATGGTTCAGTAAATTGAAGGAAGTCATCCTTTTTTTAAAGTAGGGGAGTAATATAATGGAGGTATTTTAAGAATACTGTGTCCAGGGAACCAGAGAGAGCAGCTAGGGAGAGACCCTGTCAGCATGACACAGTAAATGAACATTCAAATAGATGTTAGGAGGAGACATGAAGCAGGGGAAAGGAAAGAAGGAAGAGAAGGAGCCTCCCGACTGGGTGATGAAGACCTTACTCAGCATCTGAGTAGGGGGAAGGCCGCGGTCAGGACCATGGCCAGGATTTCAGTGCCATCTTCCTCCCAGACTCAACTCCTCTCACGGATTCTCACCCCGACTGTATTGTCTGGCATTTCCATCCCATTCCATTTCCTGCTGTGTCCCTCTGCCTTCTGTCTAAGCCCAGCCTGATCAAGCTGCAGAGATCGGGCAGTTAAGGGCGGGAGCTACAGGATAGCCTCCCCCAGGAGCCTGAGGCAGCTGGAGTTCTCTTGCTCTGGCAGACCCAGTGTCGGGTGGCCAGGACTTGCCCTGGTGCTAACCCAGCTCCCACACTGGTCATCATCTCTGCCTTTCCCCCCTGCCTGCCACTCCAGGCCTCTGCTCGAAGGGAAGCTCAGGGCGTGTGGGGCGTGAAGCGGGACTTCTGCAGGAGGTGGGGCGGGGATGGTTCTGGTGGGAGGGAGGGTTACATGCTGGGTTGCTAACCGCAAGCTCAGCAGTTTGAAACCACCAGCCTCTTCAGGGGAGCAAAAGGAGGCTTTCGACTCCGGCAAAAGACCAGTCTCAGAAACCCTGTCCTATAGGATCACCGTGAGTCGGAACCACTCGATGGCAAGGAGCTTCATTGGGGAAGAGCGTTCTCCTTCCTGCTAACCGTGGACCCACGGACTTCTCCCAGCTGCCTTGCAGCCCCGAGAGGTCAAAAACGGAGAGAGGAAAAAGTGACTCTTGCCACATAATCTGAGCTTCTGGAGGAGCCCTGGTGGTGCCGCGCTTAAGCGTTTGTCTCTGAACGGAAAGACTGGCAGTTCAAACCGCTCCCTTCTCTGAGGGAGGAAGATGTGGCGGTCTGCTTCCTTACAGACCGTGGCACGAGGCAGCCCCCCTCTAGCCTCGGGCCTCCCTGCCAGTCACAGCGGGCTCGATGGCCACAGGCTTTATTGACGCCTGAACTGCTCCTTGATCTCCTGGAACCAATGTTACTCTTCATTGGTTGCTCTGGTTTGAGTTTGAACCAGCTACTTCCAATAGATTCTTTGGGGCACAGATTCCCTGCGGAGGTGGGGGGGGGGTCCTCAATTCTGCTCCCTCTGGCTTGGCCCTTATAATCATCCAGCTCTGGCGTCGTGGTCACCTGAGGAAAACCAGGCCGCACCCTCACAGCAGGGCTGGGCTGGGCTGCCCTGCTTCTCATGGCAACACCCGCCCCAATCCCCAACCACCTTCCACGCCTGGTCCTTTCTGTCCTCCTCCTCTGGGTTACAGCTCTGGCACCCAGAGCCTCCCAGGGCGCTGAGTTCCTGGGCTTCTTTTTTTTTTTTTTTGGGGGGGGGGCATCACTGCCCTCTGGTGGTGGAAGTAGGAGGCCCAGCCTTTGCTCCTGTGGAGCCTCTGCTGGAATTGAGCCTCCATCCCAGTGGGCCGCAGTCTGGGCTGCTTCTTTATGATCTCACTTGTTTCCTTTCCCTGCACCTGAGGTACTAAGAATGCCTGAGGCCGTTGGCCTTTCTGCAAGGTCTTCTGCAAGCTCCAGCCCTGGGTCCTCCCGGCACCTGCTTTTGCCCTTCTTGGGCTGCCGTATGCTGCAGCAGAACACCGCAACAGTAAAACAGCAACAACATGCACACACACACACACACAGCTATTTGGGGAGCACCAACTCCCCCTCCATGCTATTTAACCTCTGTGAACCTTCTCCACTGCTGGCTAACCTTTCTGTGGCCTCTCCCTCCATCTCCCTGACACCCTGCAGCTAAGGTGGCCGGCAGTCAGCCAGCTAGCAGCACAGGAGCCACGTGGGTGGGATGCAACGGCCCCTGTGCGAGGAGAATCTTCTGGTGGACCTGGGGATGCGGCCGAAAATGATGTCCCATCAAGGCAGGGCCCTTTGCTTTGTGCCCTCTGCCTTCATGGGTGCAGGCCATCAAAGTAATCATTGCTGAGAACAAGGTATAAATCAATAAAATAAGTAAATGGCAGTGATTAAAGACAAGAGCCACTTTAAAGCAAACGTTGCTCAATCTGCTCAGAACGGAACCCAACCGCTCGGTAAGAAATGACAATGGACAGACCGTGCTCGTCATGAAAAAGCACCGACCAGTATAGGGGGAGTTCCGTTGATCATGAAAGCCAGAGAGAGTGAGCACTTCCCTTCTGAGCGTCCCTGGGCGAAGCCATGCTTCTTTCCCCCTGATTATTCCGGTCCAGCGAAGCAGAGTCAAGGTGCTTGGGTTTCTCTATACTCCCCCGCCCCGCCCCCTTTATTTCAGATTGTATGTGAATGAAGCACCATGAGTCATTTCGTCTCTTTGGCTCCTTCAGGATATTACTTAAACAATGGCATCTGGTCGGAGGGAAATTCAATGCTAAGTCAGAGGAGCAGTTGAAAAATCGTTTACATCTGGTTCTGTGCTAGCCCTGGCTGGCGGAGCCGCGTGGTAGAGCGCGGAGGAAGCAAGTGCTTTGCCGACTTGCAGGGTCGTGGGGCCGGGGCGTCGGGTGCAGGGACACCCCTGCATGCTCTTTCATACAGTGAGGGATTAGTGGCACCTCCTTTGTAGGGATGTCGTGACCTCTATAATGCTTCTTAAATTGAGGACAATGATGGACCCACCAAGCCTTAACACATGATTTAAATCTGATCTGACAGAACTTAAAACCAGAAGTCCAGAAGGCTAATGGTGGAACAAGCTTGGGAAAATGTCCAGGGACCAAAGGTGGGAGCCCTGTGAATCACAGAGAGGCACCGTGGCCCCTGGGGCAGGGGGCGGCGCCTGTGGTGACATTTTCTGAGTTGGTATCTGTTATAGGATTGACTCAAAAGTGCTGCTGGCCCTACTAGGATGCACTGAAAAGCAAAAATGAGAGAGAGAGAGAGAATCCTATATTCATCCCCTCTTCTTGCACCAACTCTACAGGACACTAGGATGAGAATTTGAAGACCGTTCTTCATGCACCGCGCGCGCGTGCATACACACACACACACACACACACGTGTCTCTGGGCTGGGAAAGAGCAGTGACAGGCCACTCAGGGTGGTCACCATTGCAGTGACAACTTGCTCCAATTGGAGTGGGTGAAGCTGGAGGCCTGACTGCCCTCAGTTGATGCTGTTTCTGGAAACAGACTTGCCGAAGCCTTACCATCTATCACTGCATTCAGCGAGGACCAGGGAGGGGCGCCCGCAGTGTGTCCACCCGCCCAGGACGTGGTCCCCCAGCAGCAGCTGCCTCTGCCCAATCCCCCCCCCCCCACCGCCCCCAACCCATACCATTCTGAGGGGACTCGTCCTGCTTCTAGAAGCTACAAGTTGGTGACAGGGCTAGCTTTGGTTTCCTTTTGTTGTTAGCTTGTAAACAACTCGAACGTCCCACACATCTACGCCTTGTTCTTCCACGCGGATTCCTCCAGGGCCCTCCAGCTCTGCTGAGCTCTGCCGCCTGCATGTGAAGGCCCGCGCGAAGTCAGGAACTTTCTCCCCACATCCAAGAGACCATATTACCCCAGTGACTTGTATTTCAGCATTTTTCTCTCAGAACTCAGATCCCCCACCTGGAAAATCCTCTGTTTGTAGTTAAGCACTAAAGTCTCTATAATTCATAGCCACAAGGGCAGAGACGACAGAGGGAATGCCGCCAGCACCTGGCTGCATGTGGTTTCTGGGGAGCAGCATTCTGGGGATTACGCAGGCTGAGGGAGAATGAAAGTGAGCTGCGGCAGCCCACCAAGAAGACGGCTCCTTTCCTGGGATGGGACAGGAAGTGGCTCCCTGTCCCCCTCCCCCCCTTGCTTCATTTCTGTTCACATCTGAATGGCTCTGACTTTTTCCATTCAGTGTAACTGATGCACGGGAGGAAGGGCAAGCCCAGGCACCTCCAAAGGGAACTGGTCTCACCAGTTCCCGGGGCGGGTTGTGTACTTGAACCCCTGTGACCCAGGAGGTATCCATTGGCGGATTCTGGGAGGGTGGTTGCCAGGCCTTTTTTCCTCCTCCGCCGTAGCCTGGAAGTGCCACCCAAACCTGCCTTACATCACAGCAACATGTGAGCCTCCCCTGACAGACGGGTCTTCAGCATGGAGGGAGGGTGGGAATTCTACCACACTGTCTCCGGAGGTATCAGAACCACTTTAATGGTCGCAGGGGCACCCTGGGGGGGAGTGGGGGGCATGGGAGATACATGTCAGGTTGCTAACTGCAACGCCAGCTGCTCTCTGGTAAAAAGATGAGGTTTTTTCTATTCCCACGAAGCCTCAGAAACATACCGGGGTAGTTCTGCCCTGTGCTACAGGGTTACATCGTGGGAAGCTAATTGCAAGGTCAGTTGTTCAACTGCGGCAGTCACCTTGTGGGAGAAAGAGGAGGCTTTTTGCGCCCGTAAAGATAACCCCCCCCCCCCCCCGCCTCAGAAACTCCAAAGGGCAGTTCTACTGTGCCCTCTAGGGTCACCATGCGTCAGAATCAGCAGAACGGGAGCGAGCATGCTTGGGGCTTCTTGCGGGTAATGGCAGGCGGGGAGGCTTCTTTTCAACCGCCAGGCCAGCAAGAGACCAAACTGGCAAGTGAGGCTTTGGTACTTGCAGTCTTACTTGTCTGTGTCCTTCACTACACTCAGGACATCGTGCCCTCCTTGTCTGGTGCTCAGTGTTTTCACGTTTGGTCTCGACGTCCTCTGGCAGAGGTCCTCACAGGTCCCACCTTGAAGGGTCACTCGTTTTCAGAAGGCTCCAACGAAAACATCAAGTTCTGGCCCTGGAAAAGCCTAAAGTTTTGCTCCAGGCGTGGTGGCTTTTGTAAAGTTGGTAGGGGAAGCATTTTGGAAGAGGAGCGGTAGGGACTTTTCCCCCTCATTAAATCCCAACCACCAGGGTGACATTACCCAACGTGGACACTAGCTCTGCTACTGTCTTGCCTCTCAGAAGAGGCTGTGCCCTTTAGCACGAAGTGCCTGACAGACAGGCTCGGGTCCCAATGCAGGCACAAGGGCAGGGCTTTTAAATTGGGAATCAGAGGTGGGATTCATTGTAAAAAAGTCAGAGTTGAAGCCAATGGGGGTAGGTGATATTACCAGGAGGAGAAAATGTGAGCTGGACAGAGCAGGGAGTAGAAAACAGGCTGCCCACGATATGAAAAGGGGGAAGGCCAGAGAGGAGATGTCTCAGAGTGGGGACTGAGAAAGTGGTGTTTAAAAAGGAGAAGGAAGGCAGGGCTATGGGAGGGGGGTTGACATCAAGCAAGTGAAGAAGCCTTGGAGAGGTGCCTACTGATGAAGTCAAGACCAAGTCATCGCAACATAAAGCAAGAATCCTCACAACTGGACCGATAAGCAACACCATGATAAATCAAGAGAGTGGTGACACTGTCAATGATTTCATCTTACTTGGAGCCACGATCCACACCCACAGGCCCAGCAGTTCAGAAAATCAAATGACATGCCATTGTCATGGGCAAATCTGCTTTGGACGACCTCCTTCAAACATTAAAAAGCAAAGCTGCTACCTTGGGATCACGAGGTGTCAAAGGGATGAGATATCAGGCTTCAAGAACTAAAAAGCATAACATTGCGTGCTCACTTTCCTGATATGATCGCTGAGGACAAATGTGTGCATAAGCTAATGTGGTGAAGGTGAATGTGTGATAGTGCCCGGCTACCAAAAGATATAG
>PVJH01012826.1:0-62763 GCA_004026705.1 Nesogale talazaci | reverse complement strand
GGGGCTCAGCCCTCTATATCCACTTTTGTAACTATATCAACTACTGTGTTCAAATTCTCTTCACTTTCAGCAAATGAGATTGTGTCATCCTCATATCAATGATGGTTAGTAAGTCTTCCTCCCACCCTGATACTTCATTCTGCTTCAAATACACATGCTTCTGAGATAATTGCTAAGCATATGGATTGAGTACATGTGAGAGGATATTACACCGATAAAAATCTTTCCAAATTGTAAACCAGGCACTACTTCCACGTTCTATTCAAAAATCTACCTCTTGTTTAGGTACAGGTTGTGCATGGGTAGATTTAAGTGTTTGAGAATTCCTATCCTTCACAATGTTATCCATAATCTGTTATTACCACAGAATTGAATGCCTTTGCAAACACAAGTAAACATCTTTTCAGTATTATTGGGTTTCCATGAAAATTCAACTTACATCAGTAAATTAAAGCCTGTGTTCAATATACTATTATGAATTCAGCTTGAATCTTTGGCACGTTCCTGATTATATACAGTTGTGACAGTTTTTTTTAATTAATTTCAACAAGTTTTTACTTACATGTGATATTCATGATGTTTCCATATTCTTTGGGAGGGATTCCTTCTCTCTGGAATGAGCACAAATATAGTTCTCTTCCAGTTGGTCAGGAAATTATCAAAATTTCTTGACAAGTAAACATGTCCACAATGATATCCATTTATTGAAACATTTCAATTAGTAATGTGTCAGTTCCTTTTTTTATATCACAGTATCTTGAGTACAGCTTAAATTTATCCTTTCAATACCATCAATGCTTGATCATAGGCTGTTCCTAAAAATGGTTGAACATGATTCTTTGGTTCTGTGGATTGACTCGGTGTATTCTTTTGATGCATCCTAATAATGTTTGGAGGCCTGAGGGCATAGTGGTTATTCACAGGGCTGTTACACACAGTCAGTAGTTCAAAACCATGAGCTTCTCCCATGAAGAATTACAGTCCCTACAGATGCAAGGCCAGTTCTACTCTGTCCCACCAGGTTTCTATGAGCTGAAACTGATACAGTGTCAGTGAGTTTGACTGGTCGAGTTTTGCATAATTTTGCAAGTGGAATCCTTCAATATGTATGCTGGCATTTGAATACTTTATTCAGTTGATTATTTAACTGTCTTCGCACATTTCAAGATATTTTATTATGTCTACTCAATTCGTCCTTTAAAATTGTCTGTTTGGCTCTTGTATCATTTCTTCCTGTCATTCTAGATAAAACTCCATTCAAAAACAAGAGACTGTTCTGACATGGATTTTATGTTTACTTTCATCCTGTTTTTTCAATGACCCTTTGCTTGCTTCATGCATGATCCCCTTAATAATATCCCTCAATCCCTCTGGTCTTTGTTCATCAACATTCAATTGGCGAAAATTTTATTTTAGAAATGATCTGTAAATGCAGGTGGGATACACACAAGATTGGTTATCATATAGAAGTTGTCAAGGGATTCATTATTTCCCATGGAAGGAGCAGTCAAGAAATCAAATCCCATGCTCCAGATGCAAAATGCTCCATGCTGCAAAATATCTCTTGTTGAAAAACCAAATACATCATCTTCAAGTGTTTTGTATGCCTGACAAAATCTATTGCAAAAATCCACAGTATTTTCAATGACTTTATAGACAAGTAAATGCTGGGCCACATAAAAGGCAGACAGAGAAGCACTAACATCTTTGGACACAATGTTTGTAAAGAACACTGAATATACCCAGTGCTGTCAGGTGAATGAAGGGAACTGTCTTGAAAGTAGGACAAAAACAATGTTTCATAGAGGTGAGACTGGTGAGGCTTTATGGTGAATACTTTAGACATGTTATCCAGGTGAATGACATGGTTTGTAAAATAGATTGGGGGAGATTCTCAATGACAAGAATTGACACCGTGGCTGCCCTAAGAGCTTCAGACTTAGTGGTGACTCTGAAGATGGCGCCGAACTTCATTCAGTTGCACACAGGGTTCCTATAACTAGAAACTAATTCAACAGCATCTGATCAAAAAGAATCTCTTTTTTTTTCTCACAACTATACATCTGTCTATACAAAATTCATCAGTCCAAAATGACACCCCTAATTCCTATTTAACCTTACAGCACTCAATCTGGTCTTTTCTTTCCATATTTATAACTCAAAGGGAGTAGTTTTAGAATTGGTAGCCCACTGTGAAAAGAAGACGTACTATAAACAGTTCAACATTCATTTGTAGTTTGCTTGATTATGGGTTTGTCTTTAAGTCCAAAATATTGTGTTCAAAATCTGCTTGCAATGTCAGTATTAAGTTAAAGGGAAATTGCTCTACAACTAAAAAGCACTATTGGACATAAAAGATTTTTCTTACATCTTTGCTCTTTTTTCAAGAATCTTAAACAATGCTACAAAAATATACTACATACAATGAACTACATATAATTTCATTTTCTCATTTCAAATTGCTCAAAAATATCCTATCAAAAAGATCCTTATCTCTGTATACTCAATTTATTTCACAGATTAAATTATAAATAAATTCATCCCACTCTAACATACCAAACTTGATAGAATTTGAGAGATTTTCATTTCTTGCAAAAAAATGAAATTCCAGTTAGAAACATAGCATATTAATTCTATTACACAAATTGAGACTTTAACTATGGAAATACTCGTGGGCTTTATTGAACTCATAATGTCTTTGAAACTTGTTATTGCTGGCATATATCAGGAAAATAATTGTTTAAATCAAAAAGTATTTCCTGTAACCATATAGTTCTTTTTTAAAATAGATAAATTTAAATTAAGAAAATTAAAGAGTGTATCTTCTATTAAATTTTGACATCAAAAGATTAAGAATATATCAAAAATAAGTTCCATTCTCTCATTAATCAAGATAAAAGATCATTTTAAAACTGAACATATGAAGTGAATAGAAGTTATTTAAAACCCCATTGGAAACACCTATGACATGAATCATTATTTCCTTGGGTTAGTAGTTCATTTCACAATCATTTAATTACATGTTTTGTTGTTGTTCTATGTTATCATTTTATAGGTCATGTGTAAATTTTCTTCCTTAATGTAAATCTTTTTGCAGCTTTGTTAATGAATAATTGACAGTCAGTAAATTTCACATATGATTCTGACATATACACATATGTAAGAAACCAGCATGCTAAAACATGAATATTTTTATTCATCTAAAGGTTGCTTTATGTTTTTAATATCCATCCCATCTTCTAGCCACATCTCTATCTATATATAACATTTGTTCTACTCATTTTGATTATAGTTATATTTTTGGAGTTTTAAATAAATAGGATATTTTTTTCCTTTTTTCTGGTTTGCTTAAATGTACAATGATTCAGTGATTCGGTTATGTTCTTTTACTTATCAGTAAAATTTCTTATAACTGCTGAATAGTATTCTAGTGCAAGAATATACTGATCTGCTGATCCATTCACTTCTATTGAAAAATTTTAATGGAATATTAGTGTATGCTGGTACTTAAATGCTTAATGCCAGACCATTTCCTAAATATCTTTTTACATAAAATTTGCTTATGATATATCTACCTCAATGTTATATTTTTCTTTCTGAAGGTCACAAAATATGAAATGCTGAATTGAGGATAGAATATTATAGTGTACCAGCTTTTGAGAAAAAAATTTAGTACAAAATACTGAGAAATCACTACAATATTAAATTCTAGGTAAAATACTAAATTCTACATAAAAATAATGATTGAAGATATTATTTTTAAAACTATGCTTCTTATATGGTTTTTGTTAAAAAAGAAGGCAACAATTTCAATTTTGGAAAAGATCTCCTAGAGATATCAAAATTATCTTAACTTCAGAGCTATCACAATGACTAGACTATACCGAAATCTCACCCATTGCACTAATTTCAATTAATAGAAACCTCATAGAATTGTTCCCCATCGAGTTCTCAAGCCTGTAAATCTGCCAAAACTCTTTCCTTCAGTGTAGGTGGGAGGTTACTTTCAGTTCGTGGCAGTATGCTTTAACCACTGTACTACCAGGGTTTCTTTTACTGAAACATTGCAAGGTCATAGTAGTGCTTTTTAGTATAATGAATTTAGATGAATTTGCTTAGAAGATAGCTCAGATATAAAATATAGGCACCCCTGGAAAATGTAAATGGCCAAAAAACTGTGCTGAGTGCTCATAAGAAAGAAGGCTAGCCTTTCTAATCTATCCAGTAGTGTCTCAAAAACAATGGGTTGTTGGCTTCTCACCCTCGCCTTCTCGCTCTCTCTCCCCTGCCCCTCTCCATAATACAGAGAGAGAATGTTCAGAGAATAACATTTCATGCCATCATTGGACTTAGTATATAATTTTCTTATTGCTATTTCCCAAACTTAAGTCTTCAGACCAACATTGTTTTGTCTTTAGTTTTGCAGGCATGTAAATTACAATAAAACATACTTAAAATATTTGAGATGTGAAAGCTAGTGACAAATACAAGATATATAAACAAATATACTTGGAAAACAATCTTGCATCTAAGATAAAGAAAAATACTACATAGAAATGGGAGAGAAAAGTTAACTTCATTAAAAAATGTTGCTGGTACACTGTGGCAAGTCATCACAATAATTATGATTCCATGACTTCAGTATAACCTCAAGTGAATGCTAAAAAGTCTGTCATGCAATTACCACATTAGTAGACTTGCCTAATTAAATCAATTGACTACCAGTAGAAAAAGCTTCCAAATGTGCACTATGAGACTCATATAAAGAAACAGATGTAATCAGATATTTAGGATGTGCATTAAGAAGTTGTTGAAAAATGTTTAATATTTCTTTTCTATCTTCATATATAGCAAATCAAAGGTCTAGGAAAGGTCTTAAACCCTTGTGAAATGCTCAAAAGTGCAAATTCCAATGATAAAAATCTACTATGTTAATGCATCTTTTATAATTAAGCAATGATGACATTAAAGCATATTTCTAGAATTGGAAGGTGGGACCATAAAGATGGGTAAATTAATTTTCCAACTATAAATGCCATATTATGTGGTAATTAGAAAGTCCTCAGAGATATTTATCATTAAATTACATGCTGCTTCCTTTATTTTCTAATGTTTAGGGAAATGCTTTATTTTTCTTTGAGCTGCTTTTTCATACTAATTATGCCATGCATTAAAAAGCATAGAATAGCTTACTATATGTAAGTTTTACAATGATTTTTAAACATAAGTTTTGAAAGTTTTTCAGGAAATACAAAAAAATAGAATGCATGATCTCCCCTTTTTGTTTTTCTTACCAAAATGTAAACAATATTTCATAAAAGCATATTTTTATATGGTTGAGTATTCTGACTATATTTTCTGTCTGAACAGAGACATCTGTATGCTCTTAACCTAATAATAAGCAAGAGAACACAGAAAAAATTTTATGAATAGGCACAAGCAGCATTTGCAGATATGAATATAAACTTTTATAAAAAACATTTCATAGTGCTTGACACAATGGATGTATGTGAGAATTGTGATGAGTTGTAAGAGCCCCCAGAAAAATGATTTCCTTTTTAAAATTGTACTTTTCAAACAATGGCATCAAATTTGATAGGAAAACTCTCTGTATTCCAACAAAGAAAAAGAAACAACAACAAAATTAAAAACAAAATGGAAGCAGTATGTGAATAGCAATACCAGGAGAGTAAGGGAAAGGTAAGGTGGAAAGGGGACACTGGTCACAAGGATCTACATCTAACCCTCTCCCTGGTGGATGGACAACAGAAAAGCGGGTGAAGGGAGACATAATAAAATAATAATAAGTTACAAATTATCAAGGGTTCATGAGGGAGGGGTGAGGAGGGAGGGGGAGGAGTGAGGAGCTGATATCAAGGGCTCAAGTAGAAAGCAAATGTTTTGAGAAAGGTGATGGCAACAAATGTACAGATGTGCTTGACACAATGGATGTCTATGTGGATAAGAGTTATACCGGCCCCCAATAAAATGATTTAAAAAAAAAATAAATAGCAAGACTTCATCTTACATATTTTGGGCATGTTATTAGGAGAGACCAATACTTGGGGAAGGCATCATGTGGTATGAGCCCCCAGTAAAAAGATTTTTAAAAGAACAAATAAAAAGCAGGCAAAAGAATTACTAAAAAGAACAAAGTATGCCCAAACAATTGAAAATAGTTCAAAGAGTGAGAGAATATTATTATCTTCACACATCAGCAAAAATAGCAAGATCTATTTCATCTGAATGCATCTGAGTTCATAATATAAAGCCTTGGAGAGGATATCAGGAGTCCTGTCTTTTAGTTAACCATCTGTTGCAAGATGTCTTGCTAGAATACTGAGAAAATCCCAAAATTAAATACTTGCATGATGCAGTTGTCTGGGCTTTTAAAATCTTACAAGTGATCACGGTAGACATTATACTTTGATCTCTGTTTGCCTGGAGCAACAGAGGAGGGAGAGTGGGGAACCAGAAAAGGAGAAATGTGTGACTAACTGCCACCATGAATATATTCCTTGCTAAGAAATCAGAGATATTGGATGGTACACGGTTCACTATTATGGAACATTTTGATCAAAGATTCTTTAGAGAAATTCAAGCCACATTGGGGAAAATGAGCGATAGAATTTGAAACTTCAACAGAATTCAAGATCTTCTGAAGTCAGAAAATCTGATGAAACATTTGAGTTGCTCTTTGAACCTTCAACCCAAAACATCCCCTGACTTTTCTCATAATCAAACAATAGGTAGGCCAAACTCATTTGAAATGTCTCACATTTGCACTGTGTTCTTTTAAAGATTGCCTTGAAGGGATCTGGTTTTCAACATTACCCGTGGTGGGGGGAGGAGGGTTTCTTGTTTGTATATATTAGGATTTATCTCAGATGTGTTATGTTATTGGGGAGGGTCTCCTTTTTCAATTTCTGCTATATGTTTTCTGATTTTCAGTAGATGAAACTCAGGACTGAAGCACTTATATAGACAGAAAGTGGAATAGGCTATGGGGGATGGGAGCAGGAGGAGGGGGAGGCGGGATGGTACAGTGATGAGGGGGGGTGATCAAGGGAGCATATGTCAAGGAGTTCAGAAAAGAGAAGGATGTTTTTAAACTGATGTGGTAGCAATGGTACGATACTGCTTCTGGTGCTTCATCTATAGAATTATATGACATCTGTATTAATGCCTAATAAAATGGTTGTGAAACAAAAATGATCAAACAAAGCCTGTATAGGAATGTTAAGTGTATCTTAATGAGGCAATTAGTTTGTGTTAATAGGGCATTAATAACTGAAATGGAAGGTGAGAATGGTTGCATAATTTGTATTATGAAATCAATGTCACTGAATTGCATGCATGGAAAAGTATGCATTCAGGCCGTTTTTCCATGCATAATCTCAATAAAACTCTATTTTTCAAAGAATTTGACCTTGAAGGAGACAGACCAGTCAAGGTGCAACAGGACAGCGATGATGCATACAAGTTTCCTCTAGTTCCTGAAGCTTCCTCTCCCCAACCATCATGGTCCCAACTCTACCTTACAAACTCAGATGGACTGGAGAAGGTACACTAGTAGTAAGGGGAGCTGGAGATATGGGGAAACCAAGATGGATGAGCCCCTTCAGGCCAGTGGTTGTATTGGAATTGCTGGAAGGGTGGAGACAAGGTAGGGTAGAGAGACGGAACCAACTGCAAGGATATACACATAAGCTCCTGTTTGAAGGATGGGCATCAAAGGAGTGGGTTGGGGGGGAGGTCGGGCAGTGTAAGATAGGGCAGAACAATAATAATGTATAAAGTATTGAGGGTTGGTGGGGAGGGGAAGGGATGGAAAAGCCGATACCAGGGGCTCAAGGGAAAAGGCGGATGATTGGAGAACGATAACAGCAACGAACATGTGAAAGTGCTTGGCACAGGATGCTTATTTATGTATTGTGAAAAATGATGTACGAGCCCACAATAAAATGATTTTTAATAAATAAAGAATATGACCTTGATTATTGTGAAGTTATGTCCCTTTGCATAACTTAGGGACACAGTTTCTAAGAAAAGATAATGATACTCACATATAAAAAGCAGAACTCAGTAATGAAGAAGGGTCAAAAGTAAAAGAAAGTTTTAAATAAGCAAATGGGGGAAAGATGCGGAGTCCAGTGTCCTAGCTCCTCTGTGCTTATTGTTTGGTATCACCCATTCAGTTTTAACTCATAGAAACACAGTGTGCAACAACAGCAACAACAACAACAAACCACTGTCTGGATCTACATCATTCCCACCATGGTCGCCTTGTTTGACTTCATCATTGTGGATATTGCAGTCATTAATCTGGTTGAAGGTCTTCCTCCTTTTTATTTAGTCTCCACTTTACCAAGCATGATATTCCTTTTTCAAAAAATGACCTCTCCTGACAGCACGCTGGCTGCACTTTCTCCAAAACAGCTTTGTATGTTCTTCTAGCAGACCACAATAATTCCAATATGCCTGACCAACATCATAACTCAAATGCATCGATTCTTCTGAAGTTTTCCTTATTTATTGCTCAATGTCAATATGCATATGATGGGACTGAAAACACCAGGGTTGGGTCAGGTGCATCTAAGTCTTCAAAGAGACATCTCCACTATTCAACATTTTGAAGAAAGGGCAGCAGATTCTCTAAATGCAACATGCCATTTGATTTCTTGAGCACTGCTTTAATGAGTATTGATTATAGATTCAAACAATATTAAATTATTTTTTACTCACTAATATTACTTTCATTATCTATTTTATTTATTTTTCAATAGTTTAATTGGAATACAACTCAAATACCATAAAAACCAATAATTAAAATCAATCTAGAACTGTAGTACGATCACTATCACAATCAGTTTTAGAAAGTTTTCTTCATTTGTGTATACTCATTTTTATTAACTTCCCATTCTTCCCAAGCTTCCCCCTAACATACATCCTAGAAACCATTAATCAAGTTAGCGTCTATATATTTACCTATACTGGATTTAATACTCAGAAAAAGATTTAAAAAAGCAAACTATTAAAAAATCTAATAATAACAAAGTAAAACAGATATAAACCTCAACTGATAGTACAAGAGGAACATTAGAACAATTGTACTACAGAAACAGGACTCCAGGAAGAAGTTAACAGCAAAAATAGAAAGGAGTTGCTTAGAAGAAAACCTCTCTAACTTAATGAATGAAAACCAGTAACGATTAAGGAGGTCAAAAGGATACCAGCTAGACTGAATTCCAAAAAAGTCGACAAAAGATATAACAGGTAAACTATCCAACTCTGAGGGAAAGCTGGAAAAATTAGAAGTAGATGGGGGAAAAAAACATAGGGTCCTGTAAAAGCACCCAAATAATATCCACTGACAACAGCAGGCACTATGAAGAAGAGAACATTGAGTAATATATTCTGAATTAAAGGAAAATAACACAAGTCCAAGAATACTCTATCCAGCCAGATTATCTACTAAGAGTGATGGAGAAGAGTCTTCAAAGACAAGGAAAAACTCAAAGGATACATTTTTAAAAAACCCTAAAGCTACAAAAGATCTTTACAGCCCACAATGGAAGAACAACACTCACTGAGCACAAATAAGAACCTGATACATAGACCAAATCTACCCAGAGATCAAAAAAGATAAAATAGCCGCTGCCACACACCGTCCCCCCCCCCCAATAGCATTGGCTCAAAGGTGGAAAGAAGACAAGAATGAACCACACAGACACGCATTCCTGAACAATGCATAGATAAGAAAGGGAGGTAGGAAAACACCCAACATAAAAGGTACAAGATGATATCACAGAATCCACAGATGGATGTAATAACCCTGAATATCAATAGACTGACGTAAGGTATTAAAAAGCTGAAAGTAGGCTGAGCCCCGGTGGCGTCAGTGGTTGAGTGCGGGACTGTGGCCCGCGGGCTTGGCAGTTCAAATCCAGCAGCAGCTCTCACAAGCAGCGCTGGGTAGCTCCCACGACCACCAGAGGGCAGTGATGGCCCCCCAAAACAAAAAACAAATAGTAAGAAAACACAACCTGTGGATCAGTTGCCTACAGGAGACAAAGTTCAAGACTACAGGTAAAAATAGGCTGAGAATCAAAGTCTAGAGAAAAATATATTAAGAAAATGGCATTCAAAAAAAGCCAGGGTTTCGATCCAATCTTGGACAAAATTGATCTCAAGGTGCATGGCATGACGAGATCAGGAATGCCACAATATAATGCTAAAGGGAATTGTAAACCCAGAACCAATGAGTATAATAAATATATATGTGCCCAATGAGATATCGATGAAATTCATTAATCAGATATTCCAAAAGATGAAAAAGAAATCACAGACTCAACAATTATAGTAGGTGATATTAATACACAACTGTCAGAGAATGACAGATCACAGGGAAAGAAGTTTAACAAAGATGTTATAGATCTACATATTGCAATTAGATGACTTGACCTGATTGATATTTTCAAAGCTTTTCACCCAAATACAAAGTTATTCACATTATTTTCAAGCTCACATGGCCACATACACAAAGATAGACCAGATGCTGGGACTAAAGTCAAATGTGTGTAAATTCAAACACATTGATATCATGCAGACTCATCTATCCAACCACTATGACATAAGGCTGGAAATCAACAAAAGGGTGATTTTAAAAACCAGGGCAAGTAATTGAAAGATGAATAGTTCTCTATTGCAAAAGGAGTTCGTATAGGCCCAGATCACAAATGGCAAGAGAAAGCTTCTAGAAACCAACAAGAATGAGAATATGTTATATCAAAACCTGTGGGACACAGCGAAAGCAATTATCAGAGGATGTTTCATAGTAATATATACATATATGGAAAAGAAAGTGAGAATCATTATTGATATACTGGCACAAAACTCACAGAAATTAGAGAAGAGTCAACAGGACAATCCTACTAATAAGAAAAGAAATAATAAAACATCAGAGCTGAAATTCATGAGAGGAAAAACAAGAACACTATGGAAAAAATAATGCAGCAAAAAGTTGGTTCTTTGATAAGATAAACAGAATCCACACAACACTATGGCAAATCTAACAAAAGAAGGGGGGCAACAAATTTCAATAGAAAGGATGAGGGATGAAACAGGGGACATTACAATAGACCTTACTGAAATCAAAAGGATACTACTACTACAGTACTACTAAGGTCTGTACTCCAATAAATTCAACTAATTGGAAAGCATGGACAAATAGTTGGAAAAAACAATCACTTCCTAGACTATTCCATATGGACATCAAGAATCTCAAGAGAGTCACAGCAATAGGTAAAACAGACAAGGGTATCAAGGGTTTACCAACAAAATAATCCCCTGGGCCACCTGACTGCACAGGACAATTCTACCAAGCATTTAGGGAAGACTGACACCAATCCTACACAAACTCTTCCAGAACACAGAAAAGAAACAAACTCACAAACTCTTTCAATGAAGCTAGTATAAACCTGATATCTAAAGTAATAGAGGATCCCGTAAAAATCAAGCACTACAGACCAATATCCCTAATGAGTAATGATGCAAAAAACCTTAACAAAATACTGACCAATAGAATAAAAAAATATATAAAACCAAAAATTCACCATGACCAAGTGGGATACATACAAGAATGCAGAGATGGTTCAGCATATGAAAGATTGTTAGTATTATTCATCACATTGACATGGAAAATTATAAGAATCACATGGCAATATTGATAGATGCCAAAATAAACCCATTCCTGTTTAAGACACTCAAGAAACTAGGAATAGAAGGAAAATTCCTCAATATAATACAAGTTACATAACAAAAACTATCATCCAATGGAATAGTCAATGGAGAAAAGATAAAAATAATCCCACAGAAAAAGAGAACCAAGCAAGGATGCCCTTTGTCCCTGCTTTTAACATTGTACTGGAGGTCCTAGATAACAACAGAAGGCCAAGAAAAGACATCAAAGGCATTCCCCTGGAAAAGAAAGAGGTGAAACTATCATTAATTGCAGATGATATGATTTTATATATGAAAAATCCCAAAAGTTCCACAGGGGAGAACTGGAAGAAATAGAGGAATATGGTAGAGTGGCAGGATATAAAATTAACAAACAGAAGTCTATCATACTGGTATACACAGTGGACAAGACCACAAATTAAAAGATAAAAAAGGTGGTACCCTTCACAATAGACAAACACAAATTGGAATATCTAGGGGTATACCTGACTAAAAGTACAAGAAATTTGTATCAGGAAAACTACAAAACACTATTCCAAGAAACCAAGAGTTACATCAACAAATGGAATAATATCCCATGCACATGGTTGGAAGATTAGATAGAGTGAAGATGTCAATTCTGCCCAAGACACTATTAAATTCAATGCAATCCTGATACGGTTACCCTCATCTTTCTTCAAAGATATGGAAAAACTGATTACCAACTTCACATGTAGAGAGCGAAGAACCTCAGGATTAGCAGAGAACTCCTCAAGAAGGACAAAGAGGGAGAGCTTGCTTTACCTGACATTAGCACATTTTATACAGCCACCGTGTTCAAAGCAGAGAGGTACTGGTATAATAAAAGATAATCAAACCAGTGGAAAAGAACTGAAATCCCAGAAATAAAATCATCAGGATACTGAAAAGTGATCTTTGATAAGGGCCAATAAAATGTTAAATGGGGAGCAATACTCTCTTCAGCAAGTGGTGCTGGAAAAATTGCAAGACCCTTATCTCACTCCATGTACAAATATAGACTCAAGGGAGATCACAGTCCTCGAGGTAAAAACTCCAAACTATTAGTGCCATCAATGAGGGAATTGGAACCAACCTGAGAATTTTGGAGCAGGGAATACATAGGCTATCAGATGTTGGGAAGGACACAAATAGAGATGAGCCATAAATTTATGAGTGGGATATACTGAAGATAAAACACCTGTGTACATCGAAAGAATTCACCAAGAAAGTAATGAGAGGAGAGCCCACTAACTAGGAAAACATCTTTAGCAATGACATATCAGAAAAAAACCTTATTACTAAAATCTACAATACTCTGCTAACTTCCAAAAAGAAAAAAAAAACTAATTGCCCACTCAGAAGGTGGGTAAAGGACCTGAAGAGAAATTTCATAAGGGCAGAAATCTGAATGGCCAATAAAAATGAGAAAATATCCCCCCCCACATTGGCCAGAAGAGAAATGCAAATTAAAACAACAATGAGATACAATCTAACACACTCAAGGATAGCCCAATTCAAAAAAATCAGAAAATAGCAAGTGTTGGAGGGGCAAGTGTTGGTGAGATGGGTACTACCATCCACTACTGATGGACCCTCTATGTACAACCTCTAAGGAAATCAACTTTATCATATCTAAAACAGATACAAATTGAGCTACCATACAACCCAGCAATCTCTCTACTGGGCATATTACCAGAAGAGGCAAGAGACAAATCACAACCAGACATCTGTACTCTAATGTTCATCGCAGCATAGGCCACCATTGAAAATAGTTGGAAACAACAAATTTCCATCAAGGGGTGAATGGATTAAAAAACTGTGATACATACATCCAGTGGAGCACTGTGCATCCCTAAAAAGCAGTGAGGAACACATGATGCACATCACTCCATGGGAAGAACTGGAGAAAATCATGCAAAGCATGCCAAACATTAAAGGACAAGTATAACATGAGTCTTCCGAGGTAAGCTTTAAAAATGTAAGAGCCATAGGGAAAAAGGCATTGCATTGTATACAAACATTCCTGGGGTGAGATCCAGACAGTACAGCAGGGGTCTGTCAAAAACCAGGGATGCATATGGTAGCCAATAAAAGGAAGGGGACAAACGGGGAGAAAAAGGTACTAACCCATCCAAGGGAAGGGTATTGTTGATATCTCCAAAGCGAAAGAAGACCAGATTTCAATCGGGTGTTCCAAGAGATGGATATAACATACTGGGATGAAGTAGGCCAGCCACAAGTCCAACTCCATGGACAGTTGTCCCTCACCCCAGAAGAATTGCCTTTAGAGGACAGCACTGGAGCTGCAGCTCAGAGAGATCAGAGCACACAAGAGCAAATAAGGGAGGAGCAAGAGAGAGTGGAGTATATCCTGGCCCACCAAGCCCCGAGGATGATATTCCTGCTTAGATAAGCCAATGAACAGAGAGGGCCATAGGGCCAGTCCCACTATGAAACAAGATGTCTCTCACTGACCCCCAGCACTACGGGGGAGAACACTAGAGACACAGTGTGGGAATTGTGCCTGATATGACCCCACCACACCAAGGTGAAATACTAAGGGCACGCAATAGAACAGCAAGGGAAGCAGAGCAATGAAGTCTCTGAGGAATACCAAAAATAGACTTTGGGGGCAGGACATGGTACCCCATCAGACACAACTGAAAAGCACTCATAAAGGTTAACAATCAGACCTGGAACTATGTAAATGCTTTTCTTGTTTGTTGTTGTTTGTTTTTTGTTTTGCTTGGTCTTGCTTTCGTGCTTATTATTATTTCTACGATCCTAGCTAGATAAAATAAGTGGGATAAACAATCCAGAAGAGAAAACAATAGGACCCAAGGTTATGGGGGACAGAAGGGGAGCAGAAGAATGGAAAGGGAGAGAGCCAACAAATCCAGGGACTAGGTAAGAACAAGTGATCTATAATTGATGGTGATGAGGACATGTGATGCCAGGTGGGGCTTGATCAACAGCAATGTACCCAAGAGGACTTGCTGAAACCCGAATATAGGCCAAGCATGAGAGTGGGTCATGAGGAAAGTAAAGGGAAACAGAGAAAAGAAATAGGATTCAAAGGACATTTGCAGAGACTAAATACTGGCATGTACATATGTAAATTTATTTTTATATAAAGTTCAGGAAATAGAACTATGTACATGTATTTATATGGTAAGACTTGAGACAGAAGACAGATATTGGGCCTCTACTCAAGTACTCCCTCAATGCAAGAACACTTTATTCTAAAACCCGGCATTCTTTGATGTTACCTTCCCTGACAGGAGCTGAAGACAAAATGTGTGCATAAGCAAACGTGGTGAAGAAAGCTGATGGTGTATGTCAATCAAAAGATATAGCATCTGGGGATTTAAGGATTGGAGATAAATAAGTGGCCACCTAGCTGAGTAGCAACAAAGCCCACGTATAGGAAGCACACCAGTCTGTGTGGTTATGGGATGTCAATGGGACCAGGTATACAGCATTCAAGACCCAGAACAAAATATCGTATTGATGTGAATGAGGGTGAGGGCAGATTGGAGATCCAAAGCCCATCGGTAGCCTATTGGACATCCTGTTTCAGAAGGGTAAAGGTCTTAAGGAAAAGACAAGCCAGTCAGGGTACAGCGACAGCACTGACAAAATATGCAAATTTCCTCCAGTTCTTTAATGCTTCCTCCCCACCCTCACTATTATGACTCTAATTCTGCCTTACAAATTCAACTAGAACGGAGCGAGTACACTGGTACAAACAAGAGCTGGAAACACAGGGAACCAGGACAGATAAACCCCTTAGGACCAATATTAAGAGTAGTGGTACCAGGGGGGGAAGGGGAAGGGGGAGAGGGGAAACTGATCACAACAATCTATATACAACCTCATCCCAAGGAGATGGACAACAAAAAAGAGAGACAGTGGTTGGTGTAAGGCATAATTTTTTTTATAAATTATCAATGGTTCATGAGGGTGGGAGAATGGAGAGGATAGAAAGTGAAACGATACCAAGGACTCAAGTAGAAAAAAACGTGTTGAAAAAGATGACGGCAACATGTGTACAAATGTGCTTCAAAGAATGGATGAATGTATGGATCATGATGGGTTGTAAAAGCCCACAATAAAATGATTTTTAAAGAATAACAACAAAACCCTCAATTGACAAGAAAACTGAAAATATTAAAGATTAAAACAAATTGAAATGGATTATAAAGGAGATAAAAGGTGTTAAATTTTAGTGTAACTGAATCTGCAACAATTCACTTTCCAACAATCCTTCTCTTTAGCAAGGATAGTCACATCTCTGACCCATGGACAGAAGGACTCACCAGGGCTTAATTGACATGTGCTTCCCCTTCACTTTTATTTTTAACTGAAAACAGTTTTTAAAAGGGGATGAAAAGGACAAACTAAGTTCTTAACTTCAGCCCTTTCAGTGTTGGGACATGTCGAATGATCCAGTTGTGAGGACTGTGGCTTCCTTTACATTGAGCTGCAATCCAGGGCTATGGTCTTTGATGGCCATCAGCAAACTGCCTCAAGTGCCATCTGCATGTTTCAGGTTGTTAATACACCTTCCTCCAATCCAGAAGTCAAGTTCCTCTTCATATAGTACAGCCCCTCATATTATTTGCTCGGCATATAGATCAAATAAATATTATGAATGGATGGAGTCCAGGCATACATTTTCTGATTTTAAACAATACAGTATTTCCTTATGCTGCTCAAACAACTGCCTCCTCATCCATTCACAGGCTTTAAAGGAGCACAAAGAAGTATTCTGAAATTTCCTTTGTCTTCAATTTGTTTGAACAATTTCAGAGCAACGAAATTGAGGTATTATTCTATCAGACGCATCTTTTTGCTTCAAGAAAGATCTTAAAATATTCTTTTTGAGGATTCATGTGACATCATTCATCTTTAATTTCTCATATTGGACTGAAACCTATTTATCATGGGTAAGGCATATGGTATTTGAAACATTGGTGGCATAACTTCCAAGATAACAGCAACATGCAAACCACTACAGTACTACAGAATGATAGGTGAGTGGTGATCTGGACCTGCTAGAAGCCATACAGGAGTGCTCCAGTCTGGGGAGAGGTGCTTTAAGCCTAAAAATCAAAGGCAAAGCAGAGATTTTTCTGTGAGAGGGGTCATCTTGTCTAATCCTCTATGATTTGCAAGGCATTCTTTTATAATATTTTTAATTTTTACTCCTTAATATCCAAAGTTGTAACTGTACTTTAAGGTCCTTCTATATCTGGCACACTGTTTATTTCAAGCAGTTACACTTCTCTCAAATCCCCATTAGTAAGGAATAAATTTTATGCTTTAAAAGAATAATTTGGGGTTTTTTTGGAGGGGCTTCACTGCCCTCTGGTGGGAGTGGGAGGCCCAGCCTTGCTCTTGGAGAGCTGCTGCTGGATTTGAACTGCCAAGTCAGTGGGTCACAGTCTCACACACTACCACTATGCCACTGGGGCTCAGCCTAAAAGAATACTTTATCAAAGAATTTTCTGACTATAAGTTTTCTTTCTTAAGTGAATTTTATAATTCTTTATCCAAAAAGAACTTCTTGGACAATTATATTTTCTCCCATCATTCTGATTTCAGCCAGCACCATCTAATATGAAGATTAATGAAGTATACATAGCATCCCATAGTACTCTACCATAATTCTGAAATCAATTCTCTCTTAGTAAGTTAGACTTGCTTTTAAAGCCAAAACTGGCTATTGGTATTTTGGTTACGATATGGAAAGCTGGAAATGTTAGAACAGATATACAATATTCTTCTTCAGCCTAGTCTATAATGAAAGGCTCCAAGCCTTTCAATGAACAGCCTATGAAGTTATTGAAATGAACAATTTGTTTCCTAGAGGATTGGTTCAATTGTATCAAGGTAAGGGTAAATTTAAATCACATTTAAGGGTACAGGACCATTGTTCCTAAATTTGGACACACATAACCTGGGGACTGCCTGTAGTCTCTACTAGGGTTTAGGTTCCTATGAGTTGGAACCTACTTAATGAAAACAGAGAGTTAGAATTATTCTAATTTTTAACATTACTGCTAACTTGAACTCTCTTGGGCATGAAGTAGTATGTTGCCATACCCTCTTTTCAATTAGAAGGATTGGAATTTTTGAGATAATGATTATCTTTATAACAACTTATACCCACAATCCCTTTTATGTTTTATTACCTATTGGTTCTTCATTTCAAGCAAAATGGGGTGGGGGAATCTCTTCTTACCTATCCCCATGCTCTTTCACAGTATCTGGCTTGAAGCAATAGCCATTTGCTCTCAGTTAATAATCATAAAACCATCAGCTGTTACTGTTCATAAGCTCACCTGATTTCTCATACACACCTTTTTTAAAAAACAGGTGTACCATATCGACATTGTCAGAGCATATCACCATTAAATTAAAACTTCCATCGTCATTCTCTTAACATAATTCAAATTCATGCGTAGACAATTTCACATTGGTTGTTATTCACTGTGAGGGGAAGCATCACAGAAAAAGTAATATTGGTTTTAGAAAATGTTTGTGAAGTGTCCAAGAGACATCAAAATGTAGAATAGCTGTTATAGATGAGGAAGAAACTGTAATCTGGAAATCATTATGACATATATGATGAGTAAAAACTGGGTCTTGCCAAACAGAATATAAAAGTGAGAGATTCTGGAAATATGCTAGGAGTAATATAGTTTTTAATTTCCCTGTAAAAATCAAGACTACTCAGAAAGCAAAATTGAAAACCTATTGATAAGATTAACAACAAAACTAACTGTCAAATATCAAAATATAAATATGTAGAAACAAACTATAGACAAGAAGGAACAATGACCTTCTACAGCAGACAGAAGGATCCCCAACCCCAACCCCCTCTCAAAAAAGATGTCCATACCCTAACCATGGGTAATTGTAAAAGTCATATTACATAGCAAAGGGAATGCTATTGTTGTTAACTTCTGTCAAATTGGTCCCAACACATGAAAAAAATAAGAAGGGAGAAACAAAATGCTATGCAGTCTTAATCGATTGCTATAGGTGCTTACGCATATAATTTTTGTAATTCATATGGTTTTTAGTGGTTGTTCGGGGTGGGGGGGGTCTTTCTTCCTAGAACGCTCATCCTGGATACTTAAGGGATACCTGCTCAGCATTAGAGCAACATGTTAGCTTCCACCAGTAGGAGGGGTATGTGGCATACATTATACAGAAAGTAAATACATAGGATTCTCAACATGAATGGTAAGAAATCAACCATTCAACTACAGTGCCACCAAATGGGGTGTGGATGACAATATAAGGGATCTTTCCTGGAGTGTCGGATGTGAGGATGCAAACAGTTAATGTGCTTAGCTCCTAACAAAAAGATTGGAGGTTCACGTCCACCCATAGTTTCTTTGAAAAAAAAAAAGTGAGGTGACCTATGTTCAAATAATCAGCCACTGAAATATCTGGGGAGCCCAATCCACTCAGGCAGTAATCATGTGCTGGAATCAACTTGACAGCAACTGGTCACTGTGGATAAAATTCACATAAGGAGAACATTCTTTCATGTGAGAAGTTGAAATTTGAAGATGAATCAAATTGTCTTTGCTGATGAGATGGAAGAAATTACATTTGGAGAAGTGTAAATGGCCTTAATTAGTAGAAAGAGGCTTCTTTAATAATCAGCAAGGAAAGGAACTGAGTTTTATCAGAGACTTAAAAGGAGTTTCTAACACCTTCAGAAAGGAACAGGGCCCTGCCAACATCTTGATTTTGCTCTTGTGAGACCCTGAATAAACAATTAGCTAGATGGTCCTGCATCTGGACCTGTGATACCCAGAAAGGTGAGGTAGTAAATGGGTCATTACCACAGAATGGGTTCCTTAATTTATTTTAAGAAACTAAATTTGGGATAAAATTTTTAACAGTGATAGCAATCAGACATTATTACGTAAATTTTTGTGTATCCTATTTAATCTTATTTTCTACTTGTCTTCCAAAGCAATCTTCCTCAAATTTGCATCTATTTTTTATCATTACCCGGGTTAAACAACTGCTTAAATCTCATTATCATCTAAATAAATTTGAATTCATGTGTATTGCACTGCTGCTACTACTTGGTAACACTGAGTAATTTTTTTAAATCATTTTATTGAGAGTCCACACAACTCCATCACGAACCATGTGCACATCCATTGTATGTCAAGCATACTTGTATATTTGTTGCCCTCATCTTTGTCAAAACATTTGGTCTCTAAAGTTGGGCTCACAGAAACCCTATACAAAAAAATGAAGCATTTCCTGGCCATGGACCCATCCTTGATAGGTTAGAGTCTATTGTCACAACCACTACGACAAGCCATTTCTGTAAGGATCTTCTCTTGTTGATGCTAGATGCTAGCAAGTCAGCTCTGAATCCTCAATCTAAAGCAGAGCCTAATCCAAAGTCCTCCACCTCTCCTTGCATCCACTTATCTAAATCCAGACCCTCTGATGGGGCCTGCAGCTTCCCCTCCCACTAAGGCCAGGGTGCTGGGGGAGGAGCACAGGGAGTCCAAGGAGAACTAACAAGTGCAGAGAAAGAAAGCATCCCAGGAGGGGGCATGCACATTTCATTGTAACACTCTACTTGGTCTCTGCCACCTGCCCTTTAAATTGCAATTCCCTTACTTTAAAATTTCTTCCAGTTTCTTTAGCTAATCTATGTCCAAGAGAAATTTTTAAAGTTTCAGAGTCTCTGTGACATCAAATTGGGTCTTGTCTTCCTTTCTTGTCTTTTTAATGACCCTCTCATTCGGACTCCTGTCATTAGTGTTCCATGTGTCAAATATCTTCTTGAGACAGTGTCTAAATTCAGGTGTGAGGCAAGCAGGATCACATTCTGGCTCTCATGAAACTGCTTTGATTACTTTTAGTTTCACTTTTAACCTGATGTTCTCCTCCACTGTCTTCCACTGTCCTTTTTCAAACTGATGATATTGTCCCATTGTCTCTTAGAGATGTAGGCAATTGAATTGATGTGTATTACATCTGGTGATTTCCTCATGCATATTCTCCAATTGCGCTGTTGAAAATATATATTTACAGTAAATAAATCATTTGTCTTGCAAAATTTTATCATGCACTCTTCAGTGTTATTTCCTTTATAAGATTTAACTTTCTAACTGCCAACTTTTCTTTGTTTCCAATTTCATTTCAATCATAAGTATTTAATAATGCATATTTATTGCATGTCTGATCAATTTCAGACTGCAAAAATGGATCAAATTCTTCCAGCTTTTCATGATTCACTTTTGTGGGTGGTGCATAAATGTGATTAAATCTAATAGGTATATAAAGTTAAATAACAGTCCTACAAGGATACTTCAAAGGATGATAAAAAAAGAAATTAAAGGATACAGGAACTTTTCCATTAATTGTGAAGTCCCTTTGTCTTCCTTGTAGTTGTATTCATATTTCCCTATCACTGACAATATTGCACTTAAAGATAAATCTTGCAAGGTTCTTTTTGATGATGAATGTGCCTCTTCAATTTACTATATCAATAGCAAACTAAATAATTGTCCAATCCTAAATGCCCAATGCTAGTCCATTTCAGCTCACTAATGCTTGGAATATAAAGCTTTATGCATGTCATTTCATTTGGCATGACTTCTAATTTTCTAGATTCATACTTCATATATTCAATGTTGAGATTGTTAGTGGTTGGTTGCAGTTGTTTCTTCTCTTTTGGAGTTGCTCTCCATCAGCAAAAAAAGGTCCTGAAAACTTTGCTCCCTCCATCCAAGGGTGACTAACTGAAGCAGTTCTTTCAGTCTTATCTTGAGTGTCTTACAACATGAGGAGCTCTTGGCCCTATATCATAAAATGCTCCACTGCTATCCGAAAAGTTATCATTGCCCAGTCTTTCAGAAGTGATATAACTCTTCCTTCTTCCTGCTCTATTTTATTCTGAAAGCTCCACTAAGCTGTTCACCATGAGTGACCTCGCTGATACTTGACACAAATAGATCATGCAGCTTCAAGCATTACAGCCTCATGCAAGTCACCAATGTATGATACACTGACAGATATCAAGACACTATGGGACTTAGCCTCTGTTTAATGCTCCCCCACCCGCTGTTCTCTCACACCTCTATTCTCTATATTCTCTTTGTACTCTTAGGTTTGTTTATATATATTGAATTATTTATGTTCAAAAATTACAAAGCAAAAAAAGCCTTTTTATATGGTTAGCACAATGTGGAATCACTCTTCTTCATTTATCTTGTTCTTAGCTTTTAGGATTCAGTTTTATTATTATTAGAAACATATTTTTTGATCTTTATTGGCTGAGTTAAGCAGTCTGCCTATGCTTAACTTTATAACAATCCCTATCATTATTTATTGCAATTGCTTACATGTTTTACATCTGCCAATAGCCTGAAAAGTACAGATTTATTGGTTTATTCTTAAGTAGAGGTCAATCAAGGACTATAAAATATATTTGTAATTAATACACTGTGGGAGGAAGACAAAACTTTTCCACAATTAATATACTCCAAATATTAAGCTGCTTACCAACATTTGTTGTGGAAGTTAAGTTAGCTATTCTCTCTGAAGCTCCCAATTATCTGATACCTCTGTGTTGTCACACAGAAGAACTAACTCCCCTGCTATTAAGATGACAGACTCCCTCCCTTTGAAGCTTATGGGAGGGATTCAAGAACCATGGTCAAAGGCTCCTAATCTGACACCTGTTTATCTACCTCCAGATGTCCAGGTCTGGTCTTATCACTCCCCTCTTCACATAGTCACATGGCATTCCTAAGACCACTCCCCTTATCACCACATAGCCCTTTAGACAGTCCTTTCCTGTGACGTATGTCCTTGCCTGTAATTAGGGGCTTGGCTTGGCTCCAGAGGGTATATAGGAATTGGACATAGGATAGAGAGGGCTCCAGCCTACCTCTCTCCCTCCTGCCTCTCAGCGCCGGACACTCTCCCTCATCATGTAATGCCTTCCCCCCCTCCCCTCTCTCTCTCTCTCCATGTGGGCTATCTAGTGGGGTGGAGGTTATGACCATGAAATGTAACTCCTATTACTCTTCTCTTTTCTCTTATCATCTCTATATCGTTGTTATGATAAATAATAATTATCGCTACACAACTGCCTGTTGAACCCTTGCTGTGAGTATATCAGAGGACTGGCCATCTTCTGATAATACACAGTGAATAACAAAATGCACAAGCAGAATATTAAAGAACCTACTGATATGAGATGCATCATAAGATAGGAGTAAAGGTGATGGTAAGTAACTAATTCATTTTTTGATTTTGGAAATAAATATTCTTATGCCTTTCCAATATTTAGGAATATGATCATTTTAGTAATTTTTAAATGGCTTCAAATTTACTAGAACTAATGTCAAAAATATTTTTTCAAAGAGTGTGTCTGAGAACATGATTATTATTTGAGAGTTAGATACACTCTAATGGGAACAAAATTTTCAATTTCATTACAGTTTCATCATAATCTATTTCTGTTTTCCTACAACCTTTCAATCCAAAAGTTTGTGACAGTACTTTCCAAGAGCCAGTATGTTATTGAGTATGTTGAGTTGGTTCCAATAGAAAGCAACCAGATATACAAAAAAAAAATCAACTTGGTCCTTTACCATCCTCACAATTTGAGCCCAAGGGTTGGAGTTACTATGTCAATCAGCATATGGAGTGCCTTTCTCATTTTCTCTGACCCTTGACATTAGAGTTTGATGACCTACTCTAGGTACTAGTCCATTCTCATGACTTGTCCAAATTATATGAGATTAGGAATCACCATTCTCACTTATAAAAAACATGCTACCTGCTCTTTTTCTATTACACATTTTTTTATTCTGACAGTACATTCAATATTCTTCTCTAGTACTATAATTCATTCAATTCTTCCTTTATTGATTGTCAAGCTTTTATATACATAAGCAGATTAAAAATACCACGGGGGAAGCAGACATCCCTTACTGCTTAAAGTGGCACCTAGCTTTCTAACACTATAAAAAAGTCTTTTGTAGTGGACTTGCTTGATGCAATATGCTTTCGCTGCTGCTGCTTCCATGGATGTTCACTGTGGATGAAATGACATCTTTGACAACTTCATTATAGTCTCTGTCTGGTGTGCTGTTGCTTGCCTGTCAAAGTACAAGGATTTTTGTTTTCTTAAGTTTGAGACACCTTGCTTGCAGAAAAGTGAGGATGACTCAAAGAATTTGTTTGAAATTTAATGAAAACAGCTTTCAGTATGAATTACAACTCAATGTAAAGAACAAATCTTCACAACTGAACCCAAATATAAGGACCATGACTTAAAAAATTAGATGGAGAAAAGATCAAATGGTGAAGAATTTTGTCTTCCTGGCTCCACAGTCAATGGTCATTGGACCAGCAGTCAGGAACTCCATAGGCAGTTTTCACTGAGTAAATCTGCTGTACAAGACCTATTTAAAGTATTGAAAATCAAGGCTGCTACTCTCATAACTAAGGTGCTTTGACCCAATTCATGACATTTTCATTTGCCTCAGATGCAACTGAAAGTTGAACAAGGAAGACTGAAGAATCAATTCATTTAATTGTGGTGCTGGAATAATGAAAACACTCTGGACTGCCAAAAGGACAACTACATCTGCCTTGGAAGAAGTAAAGTCATAGAAATTCTTAGACACAAAAATTTCAAGACCTGAGTGTTCCATAGTTTGTATATGTTGTTAGGAGAGACAAGTCAAAGAGTAAAGACATCATTCTTGGTAAAGAAGAGGGACAGTAAAAAGAGAAAGGCCCTTGACAAGGTGGACTGACACAGTGGCTGCACCTATGGACCCAAGAACAGGAACACTTGTGAGGATGATGCAGGACCAGGCAGAGTTTTGTTCTGCGCACAAAATCACTCTAGATCAGAACATCTCACTGGCACATAACAGCAAGAACAATGCTGAGGAGTAATCCATAGAGAAGGCTGGGATCTTCAATTTTCATCAGCAAGTGCTTCAAGTCCACTTGGCTTTCATTAAGTAAGGCTACATCATGTGTGTATCAAGTTTTGATGAGCCTTTCTCCAATCCCAACACTACATTCTTCTTTCTGTGATACAGCTCCTCTCAGCACACAGATTGAATAATTTTAGTGAAAGAATACAATCCTGACACACATTACTTCTGATATTAAACCGTTCTGTACTCCCTTGCTCTGTTTTAACAATTGACAGTGCTCTCTGTACATGTTCTGCATGAACACCATTAATTGTTCTAGAATTCCCACTCTTCATAATGCTGGTCCATAATTTATAATGAATCACATAGTCAGTTTCTGAATGGTCAAAAGGAAAACATCTTTCTGGTAGCCTCTGCTTTCAGCTAAAATACCTCTGACACTAACAATGATATCTCTCATTTAATGTACTCTTCTAAATCCAAAGTGAATGTGCTGTTGAACCTTTTAGAACTTGTCTTCAGCAATATTTTATTTGCATATGATAAAGATTCTATCATACAACTTCCTCGTTCTCTTGAACCATCTTCCATTGCAATAGGCATAAATATAGATTTTATCCAGTTGGTAGTCCAGACAGCTGGATTACAAATTTCTTGGCATAGACAAGGGAGTGACTCAAGTGCTTCATTAATTTTGTAGAATATACCAAGCGTTATTCTATCAATTTCACATATCTTTTGGGGGGCAGTGCCTTTAATTCAACCTGATTTATTCCTTCAGTGATATCCTTTCCTGATCATATGCTATATTCTGAAATGGTTGGATATCAGTCAATTCTGTTTGGTACAGTGACTCTGTGTATTTCTTTCATCTTCTTGAAATTCTTCTTGGACCATTTACTATGTTGCCAATAGAATCCTTCAATATGTATCTAAAGGTTCATTTTTCTCTTCCCTTTAATTCTCTTGAGAAATTCTTAGCAAGTCCATCCCTTTTGTTTTTCAAATTCTAAGACTTTATACATTTTATTGAAATACTTCTCATTGTCTTTCTGACTCACATTTTGAAATATCCTGTTCATATGATTTACTTTATCATATTGAAAACAAGTTTGAGACTCTCTTCTAAAATACATTTTGGTCTTTTTTATCTTTTTACTTATTCATGTGCGATGTGCTTCATATCATCCCACATCTCATCTGGTCTTCAATCACTGACGTCTTATGTGTCAAATCTAGACTTGAAATGGCCAAGAGATTCACATTGGTATTCTCAAAGTCATACTTCTGCTCTCCAGGTATTTTCTAAAAAAATTTTGTTGTTTTTTTTTGTTTGTTTGTTTTGTAGGCATCACTGTCCCATGGTAGGAGTGGGAGGCCCAGCCGTGCTCCTGGAGAGCTGCTGCTGGATTTGAACCACCAGCCCTATGGGCCCCAGTCCCACACACATCCATTATGTTCAGCCCATCCATATCCTGTTAAAATTTATCTTCAGCTTACCTTGAACTTATATATGAGCAATTGATGGTCTGTCCCACTGTTGGCTCCTGACTTTGTTCTGTCTGATAATCATAAATTCCTTCATTGTTACTTTCACAGATCTAGTTGATTCAATTCATATGTAATGATTAAAAATTATGACCCAGTCAAGTAGACCCATAACTAAACATTCACCATTTCTAGATATGTATCATTAATACACACAAATAATTGCATAGAAGGTTTTTAACCTTCTTGTAAATGTGAAATGTCAGATAAAGAGATAGTTGATAAAAAAGTGCAGGGTATATTAAATCCTTTTTTAAAAAGTAAGAAGCAGACTAGTGATATATCAAAGGATCTCTCTTTACAATTTTTGGAGGCTAAGACTCATCAAATACTATGCCAGTAAGAATTATTTAACATGAGCTTAAAAATTATAAAGACATTCAAAACTGGAATGATAAAATTAGTTTTAAAGGTAACTCATGTTTTATACAGAATTTTAAAAATTAATATCACCCTGTCTTAATTGTATCCATGTAGATCAGTGAACGAAAGCATTAATATGTTCATATCTTATTCATGTATTCATCACAGCAAACTGTGAATTAAATTACTGAGCTCTGCTTTGAAAGTCTCAGAGAAACAATGCACTAATACTCATATTGAATTGTGGATAAGGTTACTGAACTATTAGTTAGGAATGATAATGCAATGAACTTTCACAGAGAACACAGACAAGTGAGCCCTCAAAAGACACAGACAGAGCTCTTACTAAATGTCCATTCCAATTTCTGATTCAGATAAGAAATACAATGCAGATAATACTAGAAAACTGGTTTCTAAAGAAACTCTCATTGTAATGCTCATGAAGATAATAGCAGAATTCATATAGTAACTGCTTTACTCTCATGCTGCTTTCCATTTGATTAAAAGGTTCTCAGCATGGAATTATTAAACTACTTTCAAGTCAAATGACAAAAACTTTCTTCATATATTGCCATTATGCTTGAACTTAATTTTAGAAAAGTTTCACTCACTAAAGCTTAGATAGCAAGCTGGCCAATGATTCAAATTTTCAAATGTGCATGCCTAAATAATGAAAAGAGTCTATAATAAAAGCATTCAAATAGCTAAGCAATGTATTATGTAGAATAGAAAATCTGAGTTTTAAAAATAAGTATTGCAAGGATAATCCTATTTTAAATGAAAGACTATATTAATCAAATGTCTTAATCTTTCTTGTGAAATGGATTTCAAAATGTCTTCTTATCCTCTATCCTTTAAAGGAAATGTTGCTTTGTCTTTACTATCTGTAGATGTTGAATTATGAATAACTCTTAAAAGAAAACAAATAAATTAATCACCATCTAGTTCAGTGGTTCTCAACCTGTGGGTTGCGACCCTTTGGGGGTCCACTGACCCTTTCACAGGGGTAGCCCAATTCATAACAAAAGAAAAATTACAGTTATGAAGCAGCAATGAAAATAATTTTATGGTTGGGGGAGTCAGCCACCACAACATGAGGGCCTATATGAAAGTGTCTGGGCCTGAGGAAGGTTGAGAGCTATCGAAGTGAACCACCCTTGGTTCAGTTCCACTCATAGTGACCGCCATGGCACAGGGAATAAGTGCCCCGCGACAATGGCAGCATTTGCCTGCCTCCTGTTGATTCACCAGAACCAATACCTAATTTTTTGTTGAGTTCTGCAAATTGGTTTTTAAAATGGCACTTGTAATCAAGGCTCTCTCTAAGGTGGGGGGCTGAACAGATGCCCAAGGTAGAAATCACAGCTTGGCATTCCTTACTCTGCTCAATAAAAATGTGCCCATAGTGACGTTCACTCCATCCATCAGGATAAAAGATTAGAATAATGCTTGGATAGTTTACTTCATAAAACTTATACTTTTGAGGAAATGCTACATTTTTATTCCCTTGCATTTGCCACTTCAATAAACAAAGACATAATGTAAAGAGAAAAGCTGCCAAACAACCAGAAGGTGACATGCAAGTCATTTGTTTTAGCTTTGTGTTACACCTAAAATTCCCACATGAAACAATGAGTGAATTAGGCAATTCTTTTTTTTAATCATTTTATTGGAAGCTCATACAGCTCATGCCATTTCATACATCAGCTGTATCAAGCCTATTTGTATATATGTTGCCATCATCATTTTCTAAGAATTTACTTTCTACGTGAGTTCTTTTTCCTTCCCTCCACTCCATCCTTGTGACCCCTTGATAAATTATAAATTATTATTGTTTTCATATATTATACCATTTTCTGTCTCACTTCACCCACATTGTTGTTGTTTGTCCTCTGGGGACTGGAGTGTGCATCCATCTTTGCGACTGGTTCCCACTTCTTCCTCTCCTGACCCTACCTTCCCCCTACTCTCCTGGTATCACTACCCCCATTTCTGTTCCTGAGGGGGTTATCTGACCTGGATTCTATGTATCATGAACTCTTATCTGTACCAGTGTACATGCTCCAGTCTAGCCAGATCTAAAAGGCAGGACTAGAGTTGTGATAGTGGAGAGGAGGAGGGAGTGTGGATGCCTCAAAGAACCAGTGGAATATTCTTTGTTTCATCAGTGCTATAGTGAGGCCTGGTTGACGCATCCTACCCTGGTGATCCTTCTGTGAAAGGAATGTCCTATTGTCTACAGATGAGTTTGGGGTCTCTGCTCCAACCTCCCTCTTTTTCAATAATATGTTTTGTTGTTGCTGTTGTTTTGGGCATTCTGGTGTTTATTACCGGATTCCATCAATACCTCGTGATCACCTGGGTTGTGTGCTTCATCCATGTGGGCTTGTTGCTTCTCTGCTAGATGGCTGCTTATTTAATTTCAAGCCTTAAGACCCTAGATGCTGTATCTTTGGATAGCTGGACACAATCTGATCTTCACCACATTTGCTTATGCACCCATTTTTGTCTTCAGCAACCCATTCAGGAGGGTGAACATCACAGAATGCCAGGTTGCTAGAACAAAGTGTTCTTGCATTGAGGGAATACTTGAGCAGAAGTCCAATGTCGGCCCATTTTCTCAGTGTATTCTATATAAATATATGTACATAGGTTAATGCCTCTATTTTTATGAATTCATTTATTTACATAAGTGCACACCAATGAATATACTTCTGTCTATAGCTTTGCTTCCTAGATCCTTCCTCTGTTTCCTTTTACTTTCCTCCTGCCCCACCATCATGCTCACTTTTCTTCTGCCTTTTAGTGATTTCTCTCAGCTTGATTGCTGTTGCTGCAGTACCATCAGGATCTCTATTCCTCATTGTTGCTTTTAATGCCTTAGTTGCTCATCTCTCTATGGCACTGTTGGCTCACCCCTTCTTTCCCCACCTCCTCCCCAAACTCTGGGGATGACATCCCTGCACGGAGCTGCTAAAGCACAGAGAGGACCATGTTCCCTTGCTGGAGAAAATCAGGAGGGAGGACAACGCTGTGAACACACTGCAGAAGGGGAGTTCAGTCTGACCACCCCCACATCGATGTGAACCAAGAAGAAAACAGAACAGAACAGCAATGGAAGCAAAGCCAAGCTAAAAATGCTTTGAGGAGACCCAAAATATACCTCAGACTAGGAGGGCATTTCCTAGAAAACCCGAGCACAGGTGGGGAGAAGTCATAAAAGTCGGCCGACAGTCCTGGAATTACATATGCTGTTTCACCTGCTTATGGGGTTTTTTTCCCCTTTATATTCTTTTTTTTTTTTTTGGTCTCTATTACTGCTGTTTTGCCTACCTATAAAAGATAGGCATGGGAAGCAAGCCCAAGGAGAAAGCAATGGACTGATGGGCAGGTGAGGGGGGCAGTGGGGAAATTTAGGCAATTCGTGAAAGTGGCCAAATGGCTAAAAGTATTGTCAGAACAGTTGCTTATCTGCTTCTAAAATAACAAACACAAGGACTACTGTCTAATAGACCTGTTTTTAGACAAAATCCTACTCCTACAGTGAAAAGATGGTTAAGGATAAAGCACACAACTGATGATATTTGGGGGGAAAATGAGGAATATTGCAAGGGAGGACACCAATAAAGAAGCAATAGAGAAATATCTTTACAGTTTTATTATTGAATAATGGCAACGTATGTACAAATATGCTTTATAAATTTGATGTCTGGATTGTTGAGTTGCAAGATTGCCCAAGAAAATGATCTTTTAATTTAAAATAAGTTTTATTATTTCTGTCAGATATTTAATATTTTTCATTGATATTTTAAAACTCATATAATCTAATTTTGTGTACATCATTTATTGGTCTTTCTTTTTTTTCTTTCACATCACTGTCCCTGGTGGGAGTAGGAAGCCCAGCCTTGCTCCTGAAGAGCTGCTGGTAGATTTGAACCATCAACCCTGTGGGCCACAGCCCCTCACACAACCACTGCGCCACCAGGGCTCAGCTCTCTTATTGGTCTTTTTAAAGTATTGTCTAAAACAATCAACTATATTTCCCTATATATTATTATATCTAAACAGTCATTCGGCCAACAAACTGGTTGTTAAATA
The DNA here is from genome assembly GCA_004026705.1 of Nesogale talazaci. Lineage (NCBI taxonomy): Eukaryota > Metazoa > Chordata > Mammalia > Afrosoricida > Tenrecidae > Nesogale > Nesogale talazaci. The sequence goes on along the minus strand of PVJH01012826.1, from coordinate 32,053 downwards.
TTGAAATCCCACCACTGCCCTGTGGGTTTCTGAGACGATAACTCTTTCTCAGAGTAAAACAATCTGTTCTTTCTGAGCAGAGTGGTTGCTGATTTTGAACTGCTGATCTTGTGCTTAGAGGCGACATCTAACCACTACGCCAGCAGGGTTCCTATCTACAGGAACCTAACTGACCAAAATAAGGTAGAAAAACATAAAAATAAATAAAATTAAAAACTTGGGTGGGGTCTATACTGATGCCCAACTATAATTCAGATACAAATTGAAATTTTTTGGGGTTTTTTTTCTCATCCTAACCCTAACCCAAATTGAAATATTTTTAAGTGATTGTCCAACTTTCAAACTGTGAGGAGCTTTGACTGATGATGAGAACACCTCGTGGATATTCTACACTCATGAGGAGATTTGTTACCCCCCAACAATCTGATCTCTATCTATTGCTTAGAACTAGACTTACTGGTTTCAGTAGAAATTTTTTCATTTTAAAGGAAGATGCAGATGCCATGGAATAAATTTCTCTGATAGATTTTTGAAAATTAAAAATAAATCATCCATAGGTGGTCAAATAGGGGAATAAAACAGGATGATAAACCATATGACACTTCAAAAATAGCTTTTCAAGTAAATAAACTTCATTCAAAGGGACAAAAACTTTTTTAACTAATTGCAAAATTTCTAGTGATCTCCTTTTGAACATCAGCCACAGAAAAACCATAGAAGATCAATTTGAGGACTTCAAAGGAATAGAAAGAATTTAGAAATGTGAAACATTATCAGAAAGGTTTATAGATGAACTGATGTCTGGGTGACATAAAATTGGAATGTGTCACTAATATTATTATTCAGTATAAACTAATAATTAGAGATGAAAATATATCCATGGAAAGTATGGTTTTACAGGATCTGTCTATATATCTACCTATTTACCTACCTATATAAACCAAAATTCAATCATGACAACTAGATTACTCACCTTTTTCTTATTGAGGTATTGCAGTTTCCTGGAGAATTTAGAGATTAGCCTCTTATTCATTGTATACTCTCCAAAAATATTTTGCCCTGTCAGCGGGTTCTCTTCTTACCATTTTGATAAAGTCTTTTGATGCACATAAGCATCTTATTTTCAGAAGGTCCTTTTTGTCTTCTGCTGTGTATACATTTTCATTGTGTTTGGAAGATAATATATTTAATTATATTTGCCTTGTAGTAGGGCCCTTAGGCTTGTCCCTGTTTTTTCATTGATGATCTTTATAGTTCTAAATAAATTTTATTCTTTCATCCATCTTGAGTTTGTTTTTATACATAAGGTGAGTATGAAACCTGTTTCATTCTTCTGCAAATAGAAATCCAGATTTGCTGGCCTCATTTGTTGAATATACTCTTTTCCCCATTTAATACTTTTTTGCCTTCTGCAAAATTGTCTGTAAGTGGATGTATTTATTTCTGGGTTCTCTGTTGTTGTACCAGCACCAGGTGATTTTTGACTATTATTGTTGTATAATGAGTTTTGAGGTCAAGAAGTAAGGGCCTACTATGTTCTTTTAAGTGGTGCTTTGCTTAACCTGAGGATGTTCCCTATCCATATAAAGTTGAGGATGATTGTTTCAATTTCTTTACTGATGATGTTTTCCAAAATTGGGATATGGATAAAAAATGCATTGTGTTTATAGATTGCTTTTGGTAGTTTGACATTTTCAAAATGTTAGGCCTTCCTATCCCTGAGAATGAAACATTCTTCCATTTAAGCAATATCTCATTTGGTTTTGTAAAGCAATGTTTTGTCGGGTTTTTCTGGAAACAAAAGAGAGAAACAAGTCTTTTGTTTCTCTTGTTAGGTTTATTCCTAAATATTACATATCTTGTGTGGCTACTATAAATGAAATTATTTTCATGATTTCCTTTTCAGAGCTTGCTTCCTCAGTATACAGGAATCGATTGATTTTGGTAAGTTGGTTTTGAAAGTTGGTCTGACACACTATTGAATCTTTCAATTATTTCCCATATTTTTCTTGTCAAGTCTTGGAGGTTTTCTAGGTATAGGATCGACTTGTCTGCAAATAAAGAAAATTTTCCTCCTTCTTTGCCAATTTGAATGCCTTGTTGTCTGATACATCTCTCAAAGAGTTCCACCACATTATTAAATAAGAATGATCCTTGACAAAGGGCCTTCTTATCTAGCTCCAGTAGGAAAAATGAATGCTTTTACTTTCTCCCCACTGAGCAAGATGCTGGCAACTGAAACCTAAAATGTGACTCTAGAGGGATTCAAACCACCAGCATTCAGGTGGCTGTCAAGTGCATTACTCCTAAGCACGACCACATAATATTATATATTATCTTATTATGTATATATATATCACTAAAATGTATAACTTTATATACATATGTAAATATATCACTAAGAAATTATGTAAGGATGAGATAAATAAACAGTGCAGACAAAAGTTATACGAATTCATTCATTGTAGCTTCTTTCTAGTGCTGCTTTCCTTTGCAGAGGTTAGAAATCTATAAACAACATTCTTTTCTAGATTCCCATGTTGATGTAATTCTGGACAGTTTGATTTTTCATCAGTCAGATGCACTTCTACAAAATCTGAATGCAGACTAGAGCTAAGCAAGAAGAGCTGGCACTGGACAATGATTTTATGACGTGCACTATAGTAGAAGAATGAGCTATTAGGGCTAGGTATTGTCAGGGTATGGCAGTTGCTAAGAATTGGCAAAGTCAGCAGTTCTACTCACCAGTCATTTCTGCTCAGTTCTTAAAAAGTGGTTATGAGTAGGAATAGACAGACATGATAGCAGTAAATTTAGTTCTCTTGATTGGATTTTCCTGGAAACTGCATTTCATGCCGGTTTTTCCAACACTCCAAATGAATTTTCCAGGTATTTAATATATTTGGATATATATTCTTTATTGTTTGAAATAGCTAACGTCATTTTATTGTCTACCACCTTAATTCTAGCCAAAGCATCATTGATATTAGAAGAAGCACCTAGTTGGAAGGTGAAAAGTAATGAGTCAAAGATATGAGTAAATATAATTTTGAAAGAAGGGCAGTTTCTGTATAAAGATAAATAAAAAGAGAATAAGCAAGCAAATATTTGGAAGTAAAAGTAAGTCCAAGTGCCCAGGGGTATTACACTGTGAAGAGGAAAATCAGAAAGGATGAGATAGTCAATGGAAATTTTATTGGGGAATAGGTCAATTCTTGAGACTGAAGAAGGGTATAATATGAAAAAGATTACATTATTTTATCTCCAAGAAAATAGAACCTTTCAAAAAAGGAGTAAACAGAACCTTTCAAAAATAATATTGAACAGAAAACTACTGCAAAAGAATAATGAGATTCTGGCTAGGGTGGGAGAAAAGAGAGCATAGAATAAGATTAGCATAGAACACGATGTGGCTGTTCAAAACACATATAGGAATGGGGCAAAGATGAGTGCCAGAGAGTTATCTCAAAATATTCTGAGGAAAGAGAAGACAGTCATCAAAAACATGGAATCAATGTCTATATTACTAGGTGCACTGAGTAAACAGAGTCTCTTCTTAGTCTCTATTTTTGTGTCTATCATCCCCTGGACCCCTTCTCTCTATATCCCAGGAACATTTCAATTAGAATTTGCTTTTGATAGGGAAAATAGACCTTTGTTATGAAGTCCCAAGAAATCAATTAAATTCAAATTCGAGACTGGTTCACAACAACCATATAGGGCAAAGCAAAATGGCGTCATACGGTTTCCAAAGCGATTATTGTTACAAAAGCAGACTGCTTCATCTTCCTCTCTGAGCTGGTGGTGAACCCCAACCACCACCCTTTCAGATAGCTGTACGTGCTTAGCTCCTGTACTACTAGGGACTTTTGGTCTCAAGTGAATACATTGAAAACAATATGAAGATAGTCTAGCTTCATATGTAAACAATAGTTTAGGATTGATAGTAACCCTAAAATTTGAAGAAGCAGATAGATTTTTCTATGAAACTCAAACATTTTCTTTATCGCTATCTCCTTCCCAATTATCAGCATTTGTTAAAAAAAATAGTATGTTATTTCACCTCTTCTGTGGTGACTTGCTTGTTGCTGTAAGGCTGGAAGCTGCATCACTAGTATTTCAAATACCAGTAGGGTAACCCAGAGTGAACAGGTTTCGGCAGAGTTTCCAGACAAGAGGAGATAATGAAGAAGGACTTGTTTCCCTACTTCAGAGGAAGAAGCCACTGAAAACCTCATGCATAGCTTAGAAGCATTTTCAAATCCTGAAAGGTTAAACAAAGAAAACAGAACATTGTTGAAGAAACTGCCATCAGAGGAGCTGCACAGGTCCGAGGGTCTTTGACATGTGACTGAAGAGGAGTTGACTTCTTGGAGAGAAACCAGCTATAGAAAACTGAGTCAATGGATCCTATGAGATCTTCATTTGCTGATGGAGTAAAAAGAAGCAGCAACAAAAATCTAATGGTTGGAACTTGGAATATGTGAAGTACGAATTTAGAAAAATTGGAAATGATCAAAAGTGAAATGGAATCCATGAAGATCAACATTCAAGGAATTTTGGTGAGATGAAATGGATTGATATCGGCCATTTTGAACTGGAAAACCACATGATTTACTATGTCAAGGACAGCAAGACCAAGATGAACAGTCTGGCATGCATTTGCAAAAAAGGACATAACAAAATCAATCATGAAGTACTATGCTACTATGATCAGATTTATCTATCTGCCTTCAAGGAAATGCAAACAGTACAACTATTATTCAACTTCATGCACCAATCATAAAACCTACTGATGAAGAAATAGAAGAATTCTACCAATGACATCATTTGAAAATTGATCAAGCCTGCAATCAAGATGCATTGATTATACTGGTAATTGAAATGCAAAAGTTAAAAACAAAAAGGAAGGAATAGTAGTTGGAAAATAGGTATTTGGTGATAGAACTGATGCTGGAAATCACATGATAGAATTTTGCAAAATCTGTGACTTGTTCATAGTAAATGCATTTTTTCAACAATACAGAAGGTGACTTCACACATGGAATTCCCCAGATATAATATCGAGAAATAAAACTGACTCTACCTCTGTGAGCAGACAAGATGGAGAAGCTCCATAATAGCAGCTAAGACCAGGGGCCAATTGTGGAACAGACCATTACTTGCTCCTCTGTAACTTCAGTGTGAAATGAAATGAAATTTAAACAAGTTCACAGGAGCCAAAATATGGTCTTGATTATATCCCACCTGAGTTTTGAGAACATCCCAAGAACAGATTTGACACAATGAACATTAATTAAAGAAGACCTGCTGAGCAGGGGGACGACATCAAGACCATCATTCATGAAGAAAGCAAAAGGTCAACATCAAAAACACAGAAAGAATAGAAGTAAATGTCAGTAAATGTTAATAATAGAGTAGATAAAGCAAATGAAAGAAATGATGAAGTTAAGTTACTGAACAGAAAATTTCAAAAGGTAATTCAAGAAGACAGAGGCAAATATTCTCATGAAATGTGCAAGACAGAAAACCAAAAAGGAAGAGCATGCTCAACTTAAGTGAGACTAAAGGAACTCAAGAAAAAATTCAAGGGTAAGTTGCAATCTTGAAAATTCTATAAAAGGAATTCTGTAGGAAAAATATTGAATAATGCAGAAAGCATGAAAAGAAGATGGAAAGAATACACAGAGTTACTGTACCAAAAAGAACTAGTCGACATTAAACAAAACCAATGGAACTGAAGGAGGAAGTTCAAGCTGCACTGAATGCAATAGCAAAAAAGAAGGTTTCAGGAATTGATGGAATAGTAATTGAAATATTTCAGAAAGTTTAAAATGCACTGAAAGCTGTCATTCATCTCTACCAGGAAATTTGGATGACGGCTACTTGGACAGCAGACTAGAAAAGATTGGTATGTGTGCCCTTTCCAGTGAAAAGTGACCCAACAGAATAATCAAATTATAAAACAGTATCATGGATATAACACACAAGTTAAAATTTAACATAAGATCATCCAACAGTTGCAGCAGTACATTGACAGCGGACAGGCGGAAGTTCAAGTTGGATTCAAAAGGCAACATGGAACAAGGGATATCATTGTAAATTTCAGATGGATTTTGGCTCAAACAGAGAATACTAGACAGATAATTACCTGTGCTTCATTGAATATGCAATGGCTTTCGACAGTTTGGGTAATAATAAATGGTCAATAACCTTGAGAAATCTAAAATACTTCATTGTACTTATTCAGAATTTGTACATGGATCACTAAGCAGTTGTACAAACAAACAGAAAAAGAAATACTGCATGGATTAAATTTAGGAAATGTGTATGCCAGAGCTGTATCCTTTCACCATAGTTGCTCCATAAGTACACTGGGCAAATCATAAAAGAAACTGGATTATATCAAGAAAAGTGCAGTATCAGGAGGTTGGTTTATTAAAACCTGCCATATGCAGATGATTTAACCTTGTTTACTGAGCATGGAAGTATTGAAGCACTGACTGATGAAGATCAAGGATTTTTTTTTATTTAATCATTTCATTGGTGGCTCATACATTGCTTTTCATCATACATATTCAATACACAGTTACATATACTGTGCCAAGCACCCCCCACTTCCCTGCCCTCGTCAACATTCTCCCAACATCTGTCTTTCCACTTGGGCCCTTGATATGAGTCCCCCCTTCCTTCCTCCCCCAACCTTTCCCTCCTTCCTCCATTCATCATTACTCTGCAATCATTATTATTTTGTCATGTCTTACACTGCCTAACATCTCTCCCTGCCCACTCCTCCCTACGTCTGTCTTCCAGAGAGGAGACAGTCTGCGGTTCCCAATAACTGGCTTCATCTCTCCACCCCACCCTCCCTCCACCCATCCAGCAACTGACTCCCACTAATGTCCCCAAGGGGTTCATCCACCCCGAATTCCCTGCGTTTCCAGCTCCCATCTCTGCCAGTGCACCTCCTCCAGTCCAGCTGGAACTGCAGGGCAGAATTGGGACAGTGGTGGTTGGGGGGAGGAACCATCAGGAAAAAAAAGTAAGTTTTATGCTTCCTTGCTACCTCACTGTCCCTTGACTGACCCATCTCCTCCACATGACTCCCCTGTAAGGGGGTGTCCAATTGTCCACAAGTGGGCTATGGGTCCCCACCCTGCTCTCCCCCTCATTCTTACTGATTTCATCCTGAAGGTCAAGGATTTTAGCCATCAGTTTGGATTACAACTCAATGTACAGAAGTCCAAAATCCTCACGACTGGACCAGAAGTTAGCCTAATAACCAGTGGGGAAAAGGTTAAAATTGCAAGGATTTTGTCTTCCGTGGATCCACAATCAATGTCCATGGAAGCAGCAGTCAAGAGATATAAAGATGTATTGCATTAGATAACTCTGCTGCACAAAGCTAGTAAGTGATATTAATGATATTTTCTATAAGTTGAGCATGCTGTTGGAACACCTTTGTTTGGAATGGGTACCAATATGACTATCTTTCAGTCATTTGCCCAAGTTTCTGTCTTCCAATTTCCCTGGCATAGACAACCTAGTGTGTCTAGTGCTTCATGAGCTTGTGGAAACATTTCAATCAGTAGCTCATCAATTCCAAGAATCTTATTTTGGGCTAATGTCTTCAGTGAAGCTTAGATATTTTTTCCTTTGATACCATTGGTTTTCACTCATATTGTAAAAGTAAATAAAAGGTGTAATGTAGTCACGAAACTTCCAAATGAAGATGGTGTCAAGCAAAATTCAAGATATAACAGACTGCCTTAAACTTGGGAGTAAATTAATAAATACAGGGTATCATTACAGAAAATAAATCTCATCAAAAAAATAAAGAGGAAAGTCATAACAATTCAGCAAGGACTGAAATCACAAAAGAAAAGAACATGACAAAGAAGTCCACTAATAAAATTAACTAAGCACATGAAGCAATGAAACGAGTCAAAAAATCACACAAAAATCAAAAATCAAAGTGATAGCAAAAAAGTCATACTTATTCATATTTACCCTGAATATAAGTGATTTTAACTGCAGTAGTCATGAGATAAAGAATAGAAGAATGAATAATAAAATACGACCAATTAATATGCTGTTGACAAGAGACATTCCTTAGACACTGAAATAAAAATAGACTAAAAATTTTAATATGTGTGTATGTATGTATGTATATGTGTGTGTGTATCTCACATGGAGAAAGCACACCAGCTTGTGTGACCATGAGGTACTGAAGGGATCAGGTATCAGGTATTAAAGAACCCAAACCTATATCACTGTAAATGAGGGGGAGTGCAGAGTGGGAACCCAAAGTCCATCTGTAGATAGCGGAACAAACCCTTACAGAAGAGTTGAAGGGAGAAGAGAACCAGGGTGCAGTGTAGTAATGATGAAACATATAATTTTCCTCTAGCTCTTCAATGCTTCCTTTGCCTCACTTTCATGATCCCAATTCTACCTTACATATCCTCTAGACCAGAGGATGTACCCTGGTACAGATAGAAACCGGAAACATAGGGAATCCAGGACAGATGATCCCTTCAAGACCAGTGATACAGGGAGGGTGGAAGGAAGGTGGGGTAAAAAGGGGACATTGATTATAAGGATCTACATAAAACCTCCTCCCTGGGAATGGACAACAGGGAAGAGGGTGAAGGGAGACATCAGACAGTGTAAGATATGACAAAATAATAATAATTTATGAATGAAATTATGAATAATAATAATTCATTCATGAATGAATGAGGGAGGGGGACGGGGGTGTGTGGGATAAAAATGAGGAGCTGATACTAAGAGCTTAAGTAGAAAGTAAATGTTTTGAGAACGATGAGGGTAACAAATGCACAAATGTGCTTGACATGCAATGAATGGATGTATGGATTGTGATGAGTTGTATTAGCCCCAATAAAATTATATATATATGTATATACACACATGTATATGTCAGTTGTGAAAATACTGCCTTAATAAAATAGACATTAAGGCAAATTCTAGCAAGAGACACAGAACACTGTATGATTATTAAAAAATCAATTGATCAAAAATATATAACCATAATAGATATACATCCAAAATCAATTAATCAAAAATATATAACCATAATACATATACATCCCATGAAAGACGCTCATAATACCAAACTCAAAATCTAACAAGATTGAAGAGAAAATATACAATTCAAAAACAATAGTGGTGACTTTGATATACTACTTTGATGAAAGACAAAGCAAAAAGGAAAACAAAGACAGACCTAGTCAAAACATTTCCTCTACCAAAAGTACAATATATATTCTTTTCTAATGCACATGAACAATCTCAATAATAGGCCATTGGTTGGACAACTAAACTAGCCTAAGTAAATTTAAAACTGAGATATTGCAAAGTATCTTCTCTGATCACAACACAATAAAATTAGAAATAAAAAAATAGCAAGATTAAAGAGTAAGAAACCTTACATGGAAATTGTACCTCTTCAAGTAGGCTGGCCAGGTAACTAACTGATATAAACCTTCCAGAATAGTAACAATAGAGGAGATATAATACTCTAAATAAATGTCTGATTGAAATTTGTATAATTTAAGATTCAAGGAATATAAAGGTAGCCAAGATAGAAACAAGATAAAGAAATGAAAATGTATAAATAACTGTCCCACAATGCTAAATAATCACTCTTTTTTTGTTCTTCTATGTCAACCCATTTAAATAACTTTAAGAGCCATCTCAAAGTTCATGCCTTCCATAATTTTGTTATAAATTCATCATTTGATTTATGTTTTACAAAATGTACATTTATGGATCATAAATTACAGCAAATAAAAAAATTACAAGTTTTAGTTTGTTTGCTGCATTGTAAAATTGAAATACCTACTAAAAATTCAAATAGGGGTATCAGTTAGGAAGTTGGAGAAGGCGGAGGTCAAGAGAAATTGGCAGGAGTCATAAATGCCTTATAATGCCCGTGACTTGCAGAAGTAAAGTTGCAAATATTTCATTGTGTAGTAGCTCACTACTCTCAATTAGAGCTACTGTGTGTGGTGACAAGTAATTCCAAGTTTTGTATTCTTCTCAAAGGTCATTAATATTGACTCATTCATCTATAAACTATGGATTAAGTAATTAAAATTACTAATTAAAATCTCATTTGACATAGAAGTATCCATCATGCTGCTGAATACAACAAAATGGGACAAAATTAATACATTACAACATTTTTTAACTTTCTAGTGCACATATAAACCAAAAATTTTCTATAAAAATCTCATGCCAACTATGAAATTTAAATGTGAATATTTTAAATTTCATAAGCAAATTTAAAATGAGCTAGTTGAAAACTGCGGCACTTAAAAAAAAACACCACTTTTAGGTTTCTTCTTGATTTTGAGTGCTTATTCCAATCAGAAATAACATGAAATTAAAATTATGAATCCTGAGAATATCTGAACTCCAATCAAAACTTGTGCTTTCAGAACAAGGTGCTGAAAATTAATTCGTCAAAGGGTGTAACACTTATGAGATTTGGACCTACACATGCAAGGTTGAATCTTGGAAATGATTAGGAGAACTGCATACACAATGATTGATAAAGCCAAACAAAATACTCTTCCTCTATATGTAGTATTCACATAGCATTCTTTTTACTGAGACCAAATTCTTACCTCAGGTAAGTTAAACTGATGATATAACTAAAAGTTACTTTTAAGGCAAACAAAAATAAACTAAGGATTCTCTGGAGTACACTAAACAGCCTGTAATGATAGCACTTCATCACTCGACGGAACTGCCCGCCACAAAGCCCAGATGAGACAGATGACCCCTAAGATATAGCGCTCAGCTAGGAGAGAATTTTTGAACCAGTAGAACACATTAAAATCACAGCACAGTTTCAACCCTGGAAATAATGACTTTCATAATATTTTGAGGGTTTTTTATAAAAGCATAAGCTATAAAAGCATAAAGATGGAGAACTAGAATAATACAAGAGGCAGTCTTTTAAAGGAAGTTCAGTGAATTTAAGGTGAAAAGTTCTTTGTTGTTGTAATTGAAGTCCCACAGATCAGTGATTCTACCAAGTGGCCCTTTCTTCCCACGCCGTGTAGGAGAGAGAACCCCGAATCGGGGGTGTCCCATCGAGAAGATCGTTTTTCTCTCTGGGATAGCTCTGGGGAAAGACCCTCATTCCTTTCTCCTTGGTGGCCCTCTGGTGGGATGGCATCCACCTTCCCCCAGCACTCGTCATTTAATCTGCTCCTTGTAGGTCATGTGGAGACGCTCTGGTGGTGATGGGGGAAAGCAGGTGGCTCAACTCTGCCCGCGTTTCTATGGGAGAGTGGGGGCAGCCTCTTCTTGTAAATCCTGCAGTCCCTGAAACCCTAAGAGGCAGAATTGCCTTGGAGGCAGTAGGTTTGGCCTGGTTTTGGCCTTAGGCTAGTGATGCAAGATATAGCCTATGTTAATCCTGCCTTCTTAACATAATAGACAACTCATTTCCATGTAGGATGATATTACCTCAGGTATGCTGTTGCTAGGCAATATCAAGTGAGTTCCAATTCATAGTAACCATAGAGATAATGAAACAAAGCACTGCCCAGGCTTGTGTCATCCTCACTATGCTTCTATGTTTGAGCCCATCAATGCAGCCCCAGCATCGACCCATCATGCAGAAGGTCCTGTCTTTTCCAATGCCCACTACTTTACCAAGTATGGTGGCCTTCTCCAGGAACTGCTCTCTCCTGACAACATATCCAAAGCACAGGAGAGGAAGTTTCATGGTTCTTGCCTCTTAAGGACCCTTCTGACTGCAATTCTTCCAAGGCAGATTTGTTTGTTCTATTAGAAGTCGTGGTATTTTTCAATATTCTTTAACAGTATCATAACACAAATACCGAGATTCTTCACATCCCATGCCCAACTTTCACTTGCATGTGAGGTGATGGAAAATACCACTATGTGAGTTAGATACATCTGAGTCCTCGAGGAACAGTCCTGCTTTTAAATATTCTAAAGAAGTCTTGTGGAGCAGATTTATGCAACACAATATATTGTTTGATATGTTGCCTGCCCCTTCCATGAACGTTGACTGTGAATCCAAACAAGAAGAAAGCTTTGACAACTTCAATCTTTTCTCTATTTATTCTGCTGCTACCTACTGGTCCAATTGAGAATATTTTTGCTTTCTTTTTATTGAATCATACTTCCTACTGAGGGCTGAAATACTTGATCTTTATCAGTAATACTTCAAGTCCGACTCACTTAAAGCAATCAAGGTAGTACCATCTGTATATTACATCTTGTTAATAGCCTTTCTCTAATTCTGATGCCACACTTTTCTTCATATACTCCAGCTTCTCTGATGATTTTCTCAGCATACAGATTGAATAAGAATAATGACGCTTACAATTCTGATGCATACCTTTCCTAGTTTTAAACCAAGCACTATTCCCTTGTTTGGTCACATAACTGCCTCTTCATCCATGTACAGCTTCAACATGATTACAACGTAGTGTTCTGAAAATTCCATTCTTCTCCATAGATTATTATGATCTGGAGAATCAAATGTCTTAGTCAATAAAATGCAAGAAAACATCTGTATTCAGTAATGATAGCCTTTGTCCACTGTCCTCTTCTGGATCCTGCCTGAACCTCTGGCAGTCTCCTGTCAGTACATATAAACCCTTGTTAGATGATCTTCAGCAAAAATTGTACTTGCATGTGATATTAATGGTATTGTTCTATAATTTTAGCCTTCTGTTGTGCAACCTTTTTTTTGGAATGGGTACACAAATGAAACTCTTCCAGTCAGTTGACCAAGAAATGATCTTCCAAATCCCCTGCAATAGTCAAGTGTTTCCAATGTTTCATCAGTTGTTGAAACATTTCAATTCATATGCCACAATTTCCTGAAGCTTTGATTTTGAATAATGTTCTCATTGAAGCTTGAAATTCTCCCTTCAGTACCATTGGTTCTCCATCATATGCTACCTCTTGATATGGTGGGATGTTGATGTTGACGAGTTCTTCTTGGTACAGTAACTCGAGTAGTCTTTCCATCTTCTTTGAGGCTTCCTGTATCTTCCATATGTTTCCAATAGAATATTGTCACTTGAGGCTGGAACAATTGTGAAGAGCCATATCACCATAAACAGAGAAAAAATGATGTGTCAAGAATTCCATTGTATATGGACCCACAATCACAGCCAAACGCAGCAGCAGTCAAAGAAGTGTGATGTACTGCACTTGGGAAATCTGCTTCTAAAACGTCAAAGAGCAAAGATAGCACTTTGAAGACTAAGATGCACCTGGCCCTAACCATGGTGTTTTCAATTGTATCACATACATGTGAAATCTGGAGAGTAAGTGAACAACACAGAAAAATGGATCCTTTTTTTTATGATGATGATCAAGAATATTTTTGAATATATTATGAACTACCAGAAGAATGAACAAATCTTTCTAAGGGGAGTACAACCAGAATTCTCCATGGAATAATGAGACTACTTTGGGTATGTTATCAGAAGGAACCAGTTCCAGAAGAAGCATATTATGCTTGATAAAGTCGATGACACTCTGTAAATTCACACAATGACTGATAAAAAATGGCCTCAAATATTGAAACAGTTAAGAAGATGGCACAGAACTGAGTACTGTTTTGTTGTGTGACGTGTAGAGTCACTAAGAGTTGGAAGTGACTTGATGGCACATACAGTGCACACAATTACTTAATATGACTCTTCTAGCCATAATCTTAGGGAGTACTTGTGGCATATGGTTGTTGCATTGGGCTGCTAACCACAAGGTAAGGAGTTCAAAACTAGCAGCTACTCCAAGGGAGAAGACAAAGTTTTCTTCTCCCATTGAAAGGTGTGGTTTCAGAGGCCCACAGATGTCCTATAACACAACTGTGAATCCGTTTGAGAGCCATATTCTTTGTCTTCCCCACCTAATGACTTTTAGAGGCCTCAAGTCAGTTGTGACTGATAGCGAACCTATGGAATCCAGCACAAAATACTGCCCCATTCTGTGCCATCCTCACAATAGTTCTCATGTTCCAGTCGAGCCCATTATTGTACACACAATGTGAGTCTATTTGTGATAAATGGCAATGGAGACGGAGATATCTGGCCTCGTCTGGTTTCCCTGTTACCATCGAGAAGAATGAAACATGCCTCCACTCTCCATCCTTTCCACATTCTTTCCACACCACTCTACATATATGTCAGTTCAATCATCCATTGCAAGGGCCACACAGAACTCGCAGACAACATTCATTAGTAAGGGGGTTTTTAGGGATGTCTGAACATTACAATAGACATGACTATCTGATCAGCAAACAGTAAATTTATAATCAATGATCTCTCAGCCCGCAGCCAAGTCTGTCACCCAAGTTGTCTTTTGACCTTTGCCTCCATGGGCCATGAAGTCACCCATGTCTCACAGGCAATCTGTCCCAGAGTCATACAGTGTCAAGCCAAATAGAGAGGGGGCACCCTACTGGGTACGTTGCCACTGCTACTCCAGCCCTTCTCCCTCAGTCTCAGATGCATTTGGGCTCAGTGGCACTCGTGCTGCTTTACACAGAGCTCTGGCATGTGCTCTGTCATGGTCCTGGAGGATACTCCCTCTCCTGCTGCTTCATAGATGGGGTAACAAAAAGTGATGAATCCTACCCCTGAGTGTCACCCACATGCCATTGCATTGTCCTGCCCACGCATTTGGTGAGAGTTGCAAAGATTTCAGTAGAAGAGCCCTATTAAGAAAGTTTCCTTTATTTCACCATTTTGTAGAGGGTCTTCCTATTTTCTGCTGCCCGTCTATTTTTGTCAACCTTGATAGCCTTTTCCAGGGACTGGTCTTTGCTGACAGCATGTCCAAAATATATGAGACAGCATCTTGCTATTCCTCCTTCAAGGGAAAATTCTGACTGTCCTTCTTTCAAGACAAAGTTGTTTGTTCTTTTGGCAGTCCATAATACCTTCAATATTCTTTGCCAGTCCATAATTCAAATGCATTGATTCTTCTTTGGTCTTCCTTAGTCAATGTCCAACTTGCCAATGAAAAAACGTGGCAGAGCAGTGCAAATGCCAGGTGCTTGTGGCACCACCCAAGTGGTGTCACTTTTGACACCATTTTAACAACATCTAATAGCAGCAACATGATTTCTTAGTGATTAATAGCCATACTTGTTTAGCACACATTTATTTTCCTTTTTGTAAATAAGTTCATCCTAGTCTTGTAACAGTAATTTTACTTTTGAAAATATTACCACATAAATTCTTACTATTGTCTCAGTAAAATATGTTACCTCTCTGGTTCATTGACAGCATTTTCAAACCTGATGATTTCTCTATTGTTTATTAATTCACTGCTGTCTTCATTGCAAAAATAATATTTTACAACAATAGTCCAACTTCTCCTCAAATTGACATTATCAACATCTAATAATCCCAAGGCTACATTGTGCCATCATCATTAATGTCCAAGTCATAACTCTAAATTTTATTTTAATACTTTGCTAGATTTAATCTGAATAAGTCTACCATTCATCTTTAAACTTTATCTACTTTACTTTTTCTCAACTTATTCAATATTAGTCATTAATCTAATGAATGGAATTTCTGTTGGGAAAAAATTTTATTACCACAGTTTAAAATAGAGATTAACATGTGATTCTTAAATTTCCAGATGAACTTGATTAAAAAGTGGGGGTTGGGGAATGTATAAATCAACTGTTTTGAGCCGCTGGTAAACCTCAAATTTCATAGACATTTCCTTGTCTGATATGTACTAAGAAGGAATATTTTCTGATGTATGGAATGCTCCATGTGACATTCTCACAAAAAGCAAGGTTGAACTTCTCAGCTCGGAAGTTTTTGTTGAGATTTAAGAGTACAAAAGTGCTCAGAATAGACAAATATGGTAAAGCAGACTACCACCCACAGGCCCTAAGATATTGCATACTTTATGCAATCTCCTCCAGAAATCCTGATACCTATAGGTTGGACTACAGAGAAGTCTTCCTACCTTATCTGCTTGTTTAGCAGTTCTTTCTGTCCTTGACAAAAAAACAGCATATTGATTAGTCAAGTCAGGAAGCTCTTCAGGAATTTCACTGCCCTACAAGGAACAAAAAAGTATGTTTAAAAGGGGGAAGTGTGACATTTATTAGTTTTATCAACAAAAGTGGCACCATATATAATAATTTTGCAGCAAAGTTCATAAATATTATTCTTTCATTAAATAGCAGTATAAACATTGTTCTTTCATTAAATAGCAGTATACATATGTGCTTAAAGAAGGAACATTTTAAAAATAGGATATAGAAGCAAAAAAGTTAAATCAATGAAATACTGAAATGTGAAACTCATCATTCTATGAACTTCTAGGTAAATTTGATGGATCTGCATGCATTATTTAAACTAATTAAGTGTGAGTTATTAGCTATAATCTAATGTTAAATTCAGACATCAATCTTTGTTCTCCTTCATAGCCAGCAAGAATCAATCTCAATAATATATAAGGGATTTGTCCATTTAAATAGGACTTACTAATATGTGATTATTAGTACATGAAATAAAACAATAATTTAATTTGATCACCAGGCAATCATGAATTTTAAAAATTTCTAAGCAAAATAATACTCTATAAAATATCAAAATATCTTATATGCATTAAAAATTTAATTAGCTCAAGTAGGCTGGAAATCTAATATTCTAATTAATTAATCCTAATATTATACTTCTGTGATTTAAAATATAATCAAAGAATCTTTATTCCTTAATAACAACGTGTTTAACCAGCAGCAATATTTGTTTTGTATAGGAAAAGGATGAGGATTTATTTTGTTTTTTATGCCTGTTTTATTTTTAATTTTGATTTTCATATTTTATATTTCAGATGTAAGATTTTTTAGAAAATAATTGATCTCTCCTGATTTGATTCTATTTTGATCAAATTTAATCCCATAAACATTCACCCCTCATATATTATCCCTTTGAAATGGAAAACTTCTCTATCCCAAATGGTAAAGTGGCAACTTTGCCACTCTTTTCTTATGGAGGCAATTCCTAATTAGCTATTTGGAAGAAAATAGGTAAATATCATCACTTCCAAAGCAAAACAAGCAATCATCTTGTAAAAAAGGCAAAGGTCTAATATAGAACATCTTAACCAAAAATATTTTACATGGTTGTTGTACACATATTTGTGGTTAAAATAGCTTTTATAATACTTGAATTATTGCCATATTTTTGGTAGTGGAAATTATAATTTCCAAAATATCTTCCGATATCTTACTGTCTAAGACATAGAAAAGACAAAAGCCGGGATATGAATAATTCATAGAAGACCACATACAATACAGTACAATAATAAGAGTAATTCAATCAAAATCTGTCTGAGTTTAGAGTTGTGGTAGCATCGTAACAAAACCGAAGATACTGCCTGAGTCAGTCCAGATAGACTAGAGGAACAAATTTCACAGACACGCATATAGGTATAAGGAAAGGGTTTATATACAAAAGAAGTGTGACCCTAAGAAGGCATCCCAATCCAGTCCAGTGCAAAGTCATAAGTCCAATATTAACCCATATGCCTGCAATCAGTTTATAATGTCTGCTTCTGACTCAGGAAGTCACAGGTCAGTGGATGCAGAATTCTGGCGCTGGCAGGGGTTTCCCATGGCTCCTCGCTTCCAGGACTCAGGTCCATCAACAGCATGCCACTCCAGCTTCAGAGGTCTGTCTTCATCAGGGCTAAGCCGTGTGGTCTCTCCGCTGGCTCCTCCAGCTTCTCAAACACTGTCCGTGATTAATCGTCTCTGAAACTAACTCCCAACAACTGGGGAAGATAGCGTCTCATCTTCACGAAGGAAATACCGCGAGATTTCCCAGGAGTCTCAGGTGAAAGCCATGCCCACATCAGCTACTCAACGGCTATTTCCAGATTAACAGGCCAGACTCTACTCCTACATTTCAATTATAAAATTAACATAAGCACATAACTGCCACACTGCCATTAAGTCGATTCCAACCCAAAATGATGCAATAGCACTGGGTAGAATTTCCCATTTGGGTTTGCAAGGCATGAAATCTTTATGAGAGCAGGTAACTTCGTCTTTGGTTGGCAACCCCATGAGAAACCACTAGGGCTTCTGATCACATCCTCAGTTCTCTGCCCTACCCAGAAGCTCATTGCCAAAGCCTATTGTGACACACAGGGACCTCATAAAATGGCCAAAAACTTCTTCATACAAATTCAAAGTGTGGAACACGAGATGAGAGAGGGAAAGTTTCCTAAGAAGTTCAAATAATGAGAGGTGAGTTATTAATCTGCAGTAGTCTCCTATGACTCCCCCACCACAGGGCATTTTTTGATAGCAAGTAACATGAGATATGAATCTGATTTCAGCTTCAGAAGAAGACTGCTGTTGTTAAGTGCCAGCAAATCATTTATCACCCATAGTGACCTTAAGAACAACAGAGGGAAACACTGCCCAGTCCCATACCATCCTTGTTCTTATGAGTGATCCCACTGTTGCAGACAGGGTCATCTTGCTGAAAGCCCTCCTCTTTTGTGATGCCTCTCCCCTTTACCAAGCCTGATGTCCTTCTCCAGGAACTGGTCTCTTCTAACAATATGTCCAAATTATGTAAGCAAATGCCTCCCCATCCATGACTCTCAGAAGCATGATGGCCCCACTTCACCCAATAGAGACTGGTTTGTCCTTTCAGCAATCCATGGTACTTTCAATATTCTTCTCCAGCATCCCAAGTTAAATGCATCTATTCTTCTGCAGTCTTCCTTATTTAGTGTCCAATGTATGGACACTTTGTTCATGTGTATGATGCAATGGAGAATACCATGGCTTATGTGAGGCACACCTTACTGCTCTGAAATGTGTTGTACCTGCTCTGGTTTTCAACATTATCTGGCTTTCCTTTTTTCATAGGGGGGTTTATCTCTGATGCATTTTGTACCAGGGGATAGTCCTCTTGAATTTTGGTTGCATGTCTTTATTTATGCTTGGTATATGAAACCCAGGATTGGTGAACCTATAGAGACAACAGGTGGGAGGGTGCATAAAGGGGAGCTTATATCAAGGAGTTCAAGAAAGAAGAGAATGTTTGAAATTGATTGTGGTAACAATTGTACAATATTGCTTGGTGTAATGAAACTATGAAGTGATACGATATCTGCATTAGCTCCCAATAAAATGGTTTGAAAATAAAAAGTCAAAATAAAGTTAAAAGGCTAAAGTTTAAGAATATATTAGACAGAAGGATCCTGCATATATTACTCATAGTGGAATATATCCCAGGGGACTACATTTAAGACATTAGATAACTCAAGATAAATGATTTTTTAAAAAACCTCACTGCCAATAAATCCATTCTGAACTCACGGTAATTCTACCATCTTGGAAACCTATAAATCTCTGAGATTAGAAAGCCCCATCCCTCTCCAGAAGCAGGTAGTGGTTTCAAAGAGCAAAACTTGAGGAATCACAGTCCAACGTCCAAACATTATGCCACCAGGTAAATAAAGTTTTAGTAAAACTGTCATTAGATTATGGCCAGTTCTCATCTCTAGTTGCCTTAGAGAGGAATGTATGAAACTTTTCTCATGGGAAAAAAAACCATTTTCATTCTCTACAATATTTTTATACACTGTTCTGGCTAAGTTCAGCTTCAGTGATAGTTTATGTGTCAACTTGGTTGGGCCAGGATTAACAATGGCAACTGAGACCCAGGAATCACTGAAGATGAGATTCTCAGACAGAGGCCTGCTTCCATTATAAACAAACTAAAAGGTAATAAATACAATATTAGCATAAATTGCAAACATAGAAACTTGAAGATAAACTGTTCAAATATCATTTATATTATATGAGAAAATGTAACATATATCTGCATTAATTTTAATAGGTTAAGTGTGTTTCAATTTTGAATACCATTTAAAGGATGTCTGTTTGTCATACTGTAGCCGCTCATGTGTTTCTGTGAAGCTGGCAGTGATATCACTGATATTTTAAATGCCTACAGGGTCACCAATGTGAAGAGGTTTCAGCACCACTTACATACAAATCATAGACAGTGATGTGGGAATAATCTGTTCACTTATCTGTGAATGGCAGCAGAAGATTGAGAGCTAATAGTGCTGGAAGATGAGCCTCTTAATTCACAAGGTACTCAAAAGATGTCTAAAGAGGAGCTGATACCAAGGGCTCAAGTAGAAATAAAATGTTTTGAGAGTAATGATGGCAATAAATGTACAAATGTACTTGACACAATGGATGGATGTATGGATTGTGATGAGTTAAATGAGGCCTCAATAAAATGATTAAGATTTTGAATGAGGTGGGATATTGAAAGGTAATTTAGCTCCTGTGGACCTGTTCTAATTTTCTTCAATTCAAGTTAAGTCAAAACAGACTTAACCTTAATTACGTGAATGGAGAAAAACTTCTGGACCTTCCGTGATGGTGGGGCAGGACACCAAGTGAGGAGACACAGCTTCAATCATGTATTAATAATTAGAACTTAAAATGTATGCAGTATGAATCTATGAAGTTTGGAAAATGTCAAAAAATGACTTAGAACACAAAAAGGTCAATGGCTTAGGCATTAGTGGGCTGAAAGGGATGATATTAGCCATATTGAATCGAATGATAATATGATTTATTTTTCCATAAATGACAAAATCAAGAGGAATGGCATTATAGTCATCATCAAAAAGGTCACTTGAAGGGTATTCTGAAGGATAACTCTATGTGTAATAAGAAAATATCTGCATACAAAGAAATACCACAATTACAACCATAATTCAAATTTATACACCAACCAAAAAGTTAGTGAAGAAAGTGAAGAATTTTATCAAGATCTTCAGTCAGAAGTTGATCAAATATACAAGAGGCATTGATAATTATAGGAGATTGTAATGCAAAAGGTGGGAACAAAAAGTGTCAGGAGCTGGACTATGTGGGTTTGGTGATAGATATGCAACTGAAGATATCCTGGTAAAATTTTGAAAGACCAATGTGTCCATTACAAAAATCTTTTTCAACAACATAATACCTGGACTTCTCCAGGTAAAGTACCCAGAATTCAATTGGCCACATGTATAGGAAGATATGATAGAGAAACTCCTATCAGCAGTTAGAATCTGACCTGGGTCCAACTCTGGAATTCTCCATCAATCTGTCCATCTGTGAATTCAGGTTTAAATTGAAGAAAATTAAAACAGGTCCACAGGAGCTAAATTACCTTTGAATATCCCACCTCATTCAAAATCTTAATCATTTTATTGAGGTCTCATCCAACTCTTAACACAATCCATACATACATCCATTGTGTCAAGCACATTTGTACATTTATTGCCATCATTACTCTCAAAACATTTTATTTCTACTTGAGCCCTTGGTATCAGCTCCTCATGTTCCCTCCCTCCCCACCACCATCCACCCTCATAAATGCTGACACTAATGACAGAAGAACTGATGGGCTAAAAGATGATGTCAAGAACATCATACATAAAGAAGGCCAAAGGTAATTAAGAAGATAGGAAAGAAGGAAACATCGAAGTGAATATCATAGGAGACTTCTACACTTGTTCTTAATCACAGAGCGGCTAAGGAAAATGAAAGAAATGGTGATGGCTAAAAACTGAATAGAAATTTCCAAAGGGCAGCTTGAGAAGATAAAGGAAAGAATTATAATGAAACATGCAAAGATCCAAAATAATAAAACAAAAAAGAAAGAACACAATCAGCATAAATGCAACTCAAATAACTGAAAAACATTTCAAGCTTTGAGGAGCAATATTCAAAGATTCTATAGGCAATATACGAAATAATGCAGGAAGCCTCAAAAGAAAATGGAAAGAATATATACATGGTCATTACCGAAAGGAACTAGTTGACATTCAGTCATTTCAAGAGGCAGCATATGATCACAAAGCAATAGTACTGAGGAAGAAATTCAAACTATACTAAAAGCATTTGTCAAAAAAAGACTCCGGGTATTGACAGATTAAGAATTGAAATATCTCAACAAACTAATGAAGCACTGGAAGCATTAACTTCCCTATCCAAGGACATTTAGAAGACAGATGCCTGGCCAACTGATTGGCAGAGATCCATATGTGTACTTATTCCAAAGAAATGTGACTATACAAAATGCTCATATCATAGAATAATATCATTAATATCACATGGAAACAATTTTTGGGCTGAAAACCATTCATGGGTTTAACAGTATATTGACAGGAAGCTGCCAGAAGTTCAGGCTAGCTTCAGAAGAGAGTGTGGATCTAAAGATATGTTTGTGTTTTATTGACTATGACTGTGTGGCTCATAACAAACTATGAGTGGCTTTGAGAAGAACGGGAATTCCATGACATGTAGTTGTACTCAGGATCCCTGGAGAATAGTGGTTAAGCGTCGGCTGTGATCCAAAAGGTCATCAGTTTGAAACCACCGCTATCTACAAAGGAGAAAGACAGGCTTTCCTACACAGGTAAACAGTTACATTTGGGGGAATTCCTGAGGAAGTTTTAATCTGGCCTGAGTCAGCATCAACTATAAGGCAGTATGTTTGGTTTAGGTTGGCTTTATAAATTGTGCTTGTGTGGAACCTATACATGGACCAAGAGGCAGTTTGGGGAGAAGAACTGGGGAATGCCATATGGTTTAAAATCAAGAAAGGTGCGTACTGAGGTTGTATCTCCTCATCATATTTATTCAATCTATGTGGCAGTCCATTCAGAGAGTTGGACTATGTGAGGAAGAGCAGGGCATCAGGAGGAAGGCTCATGAACAAACTTCTATATGTATATGACACAACTCTGCTTGATGAAAGTGCGGGAGACTTGAAGCACTTGCTACTGAAGATGCATTACAGTATGGATTACAACTCATTGGGGGTTGCGGAGGCAATGGTCACAACTAAACCAATAGGTGACATCATGACAAATGGAGAAAAGATAGAAGTTGTCAGGGCTTTAATCTTGCTTGGATTCGCAATGAATATTCATGGAAGGATCAAACAAAAAACCAAAGGATGCCCTGCAGTTGGGTAGATCTGCTGCACATGGTCTCTTCAGAATGTGGAAGAACAAGGATATCACTTTGAAGACTTAGGTGTACCTGACACAAGCCATCCTATTTCCAATCTCTTCATATGATGTGAAAATTTGACATGGATTCTGGAACACCACAGAAGAATTGCGATATTTGTATAGTAGTACTGATGAAGAAAAAAATATGGAAAGTACAATGAGCTACCAAAAATAACCAAACAAATCAGTATCTGAAGAAGTACATCTAGAACGGTCCTTAGTGGCAAGGGTGGCAAGAGTTCATGTTATATATTTTGATGAATACATGTAATCAGGAAAGACCAGTCCCTGGGAAAGAACATCATGCTTGGTAAAAAGCAGGGCAGTAAAGAAGAGGCAGAACCTAGACCATGGCTCTAAGAATGACTGAACGTAAGGGCAATTGTGAGGTTGGTGCAGGACTGAGCAGTGCTTCCTTCTGCGGGGCACATGATCTCTGTGAATATTAGCACCTACGCAACATGAAGTCCTGCGCAACTTCAATCTTTTCTCCATGTATCATGATTTCACCTGTTGTGAAGATTTGGTTTCCTTTGCACTGAGTTGAATCTATACTGAAGGCTACAATTCTTCCTCTTATAAATGCAGTTATGTTAAAATATGAAATATTGTCATTTGTTTTTCCTTTTGACCTATTTTTAATTTGTTCCAGTTTCTTTGTGCTTGGGACTTCTGTGTCTTATTTTGCTGTCATTTTTCAGGTTTTTGTATGATTTTCTTAGTATAAAATCCAAGATAGTATATCTATATAGACACTTTCTAGATTAATAGATCCTTAAGATTGTGGCAGGACCTGTAGGAAATGAGGAGGTAATAATAATGGGCATAAGAATAGAGAGAATGTTCTAAAATTGATTGTGGTGATGATTTCACAACTCTTTTTAATATATTTAAACCACTGAATTGTATGGTATTTTATTATACGTCACTGAAACTGTTATTAAAAACTCAACTAACAGTATTGTCATTGCTTTCATTTCTTTATATGAGCTTTGTAAATATATACACTATATTTCTTTAAGAAAAAAAGACCCTCTAGATCCCTTATCTCTCAAACTTAAATAGTGGCTTGAGTGATTTAACAAAGAGAGAGAGAGGAGGAAAAATAAAATGGAAATGGACTTGGAATCTGTAGTGAAAAACAAGTTCATCTCAAACAAACAAAATAATAAATAAAACCATGATAAAAAATTGGGGAAGATAGGAAATAAAAGAAAAATTGCATAAACAAACACTAAACAAAATCACAGTAAATGTCCTATTCAGTGGTAAAATACTAAAAGCAACTCCTTTGACATAAGAAATCTGGTAACAGAATACAATTTCTCTTCAAATGGAAATTTCAGGCAATGTGTTAAGCGAGAAAGAATATAAAAAGTAAAATACTTAGAGGCTAGGAAGAGACTAAGCTGACATCATTCACAGATGTCATAACTGTTCTTGAGGAAAGCACAAAAGAAATGAATAATCAAAAGGATAAAATTTAACAAGAACATTGGTCCCTCAGCAAAGCAATCTAAAAAAACTAATGTATTTATTTATTAAAATTACAGAATGTTAAATAATTACAATGTCTAAATGGCACCATTTACAATTGAATTTTAAAAATCAAGGTTTGGGCCTGAGCCCCGGTGGCGTAGTGGTTGTGCGCAGGACTGCGGCCCACTGGGATGGAGGTTCAAGTCCAGCTCCACAGGAGCAAAGGCTGGGCCTCCTACTCCCACTACCAGAGGGCATTGATGCCTAAAACAAAAATTTTTTTAAATTTTTAAAAATCAAGGTTTAAAAATATGCTACCCCACCAAAAATGACAAAATATCAGAAAACTTAAAGAACTCTTCATTTGAAACTAAATACATTGGGAATCAATCTTAAAAGGAAGGTAAACATTTGAAGAAGCAATATAAGATCCTCAAAGGTGTTTTTTAAAAGAAAGAGCCATTTAATTTTAATTAGAAAACATAGCTGTGGACCGTGTTAATTTTTACTCGTGCCAAAAGATTCAATAAATATTTCCAATACAATACAATAGATACCATATAATCATTTCAATTAAAATATGATGACATACCGAGACATATGTCAGATAATGTTAGGAATCCCCATAATGATTGATACTAGGTTGTTAAAACAGTATTTGGGGAAAAAAACAAACAAACAGTATTTGGGCATTCACATATTACCTGATAGTCTGCAGGCCCGGGAGTGGCAAGAGCTTCCTTCTGAACCAGAACAAGAGTCCGAGGAACAGAAGATCCGAATGCACTTTTCTTCTTGTTGCCCAAGCAGGTTTTTTTAACATTATCAACTATAGTGTTATTTAGGATATTATAAAACCCAGGACCTAAAAAAGTATAAAGATTATGAAAATGAGACTAAACATGCTTTTGACTACCTCTTTTGAACTAAAGAATTTTAAACGAAGTAAAGTTTTAGAGAGCACACCAAGAAAAGTACTGAAATATGGATATGTAAAACTCAATCTGTTAGAAATAGCTGACGTTTCACAAATGTATGTTAGTATAGCAATGCAACTTCACTGCTGAGCAAGTGGATAAATTAGAAATTAAATAGTTTTATCATTTTTAATTGAGTTAATTTAGACAAGGGAAAAACTGTAGCAGGCAACTACTGAATCCATGCTATGAATATTCAATAAACTTTATACCATATGGATACACTTACTAAATGGATAAGCTTCATTATATTAACTGCCTTACCACTGATTGGTCATTATAAAATGACTTTCCTTGACTTTAATTGAATAAATAGGAAAATGTCATAATAAAACATACAAATGCATAGGCTAACATTCCTTGACCTATACTTCATTTCTGAAGCGAATGACGCTCCATAGCATTGATGAACTTGGAATGCATGACGTCAAATGAAATAAGTCAGGACAAATAGTATATGAGACCACTACTAAAATGCAAGAAAAGGGTTTCGCACTACTGGAAGCATTCTTTGGTTATCTATTACCAAGATTTGGTTATCTATTACCAGGAGTAGGAGAAATAAAGGGACAATCACTAACTTGAGATTAGATTCCTATTAACTTGGGGGACTGAGAATACAAATAAGAAAATTAGTTTTAAGTTTCCCCCTGACAGAGATTTAAATATCCTAATATTATCTGGTAACAATACTTAATGCCCTTTCTCATTCCACATCACCAAGTAGTCACATAGTGTCTCATAATTTTATCCTGCATGCCGGCACTTTCAATGCTGTAATAATTAAATTTGGGATATATTGGATTAAGTAAAATAGACAAGCTTTTTGTCCAATTTCTCAGAACTTTAATGATTTTAACACCTATTTCTAATCCCCAACTCTAGAGGACTGTCTCTAAATTTATAGTAGGGAGCATCTATTAACATTTTGTAGGAAATGTTTTACAAAACATTCTATAAAACATTATTTTCCTTTCCTTGTGTGGCAGTCATGTGCTTATGTTAATTTTATGATTGAAATGTAGGGGTGGAGTCTAGCCTGTTAATCTGGAGATAGTCATTGAGTAGCCAATAAGGCCTCTACGTGGGCATGGCTTTCTCCTGAGACTTCTAGGAAATCTCACGATATTTCCCTCGTGAAGATGAGAAGCTATCTCCCAGTTGTTGGAAGTTAGTCTCAGGGACGATGAATCACGGACAAGCTAAGATAGCAGGATCCGAGAAACTGGAGGAGCTGGCGGAGAGACCATGTGGCTTTGCCCTGATGGAGCCTGACCTCTGAAGCTGGGGCGGCCACATGGAGCCCTCTGCCAGTGATGAGTTGCTTCTGTTGTTGATGGACCCTGAGCCCTGGAAGTGAGGAGCCATGGGAAGACCCCCTGCCAGCGCCAGGATTCTGTACCCACTGACTTGTGACTTTGTGATTCGGAAGGAAACTTTATGGGCATATGGGTTAATATCGGACTTATGACTTTGGACTGGACTGGGATCAATGTCCTGTTCCTCTTGTATATAAACTTTTTCCTTATATCCATATGTGTGTCTATGAAATTTGTTCCTCTAGTCTACCCAGACTGACACACTTTGATCTAAAAAGTCCATGTATAACAATATTAATAAAACCACACTACCCCATAGGCCATCGCAACATACTCTTACATCTAGATAACAAATAAAATATACACAAAAGGAAATGAGAAATAAAGAATTTTTACTACAAAATAAAACTAAATACACATGAAAGGAAGGAATTCAAGAAAAGAAAGGCTTCAAAAGATATCAGATACACACCAAAAAATCAAATGTTCTTTTTAATAATTACAAAATGTATTGATTGGCCAGATATAGTCGCTACACTAAAACACAGTTCTAACACATATTGTCTACCAAAACTCTATTCTTAATCAAAACAGACCTCCATTATAAATCATTTGACGGTGAATCCACACAAGCAGACACCATAAGAGACAGTGTATAACAATATGAATATCAGACAAAATCGATTTTTATTAATGAACTCTTATAAGGATCACAGGATATTTTACAAGGATACAAAGGTCATTTAATCAAGAACAGAAAACAATGATATAAAGGTACATAATACACAACCCTCAAGTAACATATAGATGATATATATGTTCATACAAGAGAAAATTAGAAAGTGTAATTTAAAAAGAATAACAGTAAAAGCTACAATAGAGATGAATGACATCAAATTGAAATCTTACCAAAATTTCAAATTATTTTTATCTCTGTGTTAAAGTTAAATGATCAAATAAGGCCCTGAAATTCAGAGTCTCTGTAACTCCCACAAAATGACCAAGCAGAGCATTAAGGTGGGGTGTAGAAGATCCTAACTCTGGGACTGGTCAATGTTGGCATTCTGAGCAAGCTATCTCAGAAGCAGAAGCAAACAATCCCACAACTATCTAGAAAAAAGAGTCACCAGCTGACTGCTTGTGAGATCCCTGCCAGGAGTGGGAGAAGCAGCAAAAGCAACAGAGGCTATAGCACTGAGACCGTGAGGCAGAGCAGACATTGTGAGGCAAAGCAGAGTGGCAGGTGGGTTTCCTGGTCCAAGGAATGAGGCAGACAGCAAAGGAATGTGTGGGCCAAGAGCCTGCCCACATGGCTGAGAAGTGTTATGGACAAAAGACAAGTATCCTTAAGATGTCATAGCCCGTCTTTCTTAATGAACCCTAGAATCATGAAAATTGTCCTCTGGGGTCACTGCAATGAGATCTCAAACCTAGCAGAGAAGTAGAGTGCAGTAAAAGGGATGATTAGTGTCACAATAGGATAAAAGAAAGACAGAGAGTGGCTGGATGTCTGACCTCTGCCTCTTAGGATTCATCTTTGAGCAGATGTGGCATTGTATTCAAACCTTCTCTCACCAGAAATCAGATGCGACCCCCATGGCATTTCTTTACTGTTCATACTTGGTACAGTTGCTATGATTATTGCTGGTTCTAATAAGACAGCTACACCTCATGGGGACCCTATGCACAAGAGAACAAAACACTGCCTTAACAAGGCTCATAGCTGTTGCTAATGTTGAGCCCCCAATTGCAGTCACGGTGCCAGTCCATCTGTGTCAGTCCAGGTAGAAAAGAGAAACAAATTGATAGGCATGTATATGGATATAAGGGTATGGTTTATACACAAGAGGAATAGGACATTAAGAAAGCATCCCAACCCAGTCCAGTTCAAAGTCATAAGTACGATATTAGCTCATATGCCCAATACCAGTCTATAAAGTTTTCTTCCGACTCACGAAGTCATAGGTCAGTGGGTGCAGATTCCCGGCGCTGGCAGGGGTCTCCCTATGGCTCCTTGCTTCCAGGGCTCAGGGTCCATCAACAGCATCCAGTGGTGGTAGAGGCAACTCAGCGCTGGCAAACCTCTCCACATGGCTTTGCCAGCTTAGTCTGGTTCCATCAGGCTAAGGCCATGTGGCTTCTCTTCTGGCTCCTTCAGCTCCTCAGGCACTGCCATCTTGTCTTGTCCATGGGTCATTGTCTCTCAGACTAACTCCCAACAACTGGGGAGATAGCTCCTTATCTTCGTGAGGGAAAGATCGCGAGATTTCCCAGAAGTCTAAGGAGAAAGCCATGCCCACCCACACAGAGGCCTCATTGGCTACTCAATGGCTATCTCCAGATTAACACACTAGACACCACCCCTACATCTCAATCATGAAATTAGCATAAGCACATGACCACCACACTATCTCAGGACAGCCCTCCTCTGGTTAACAGACCTTCTACTTTACTGAGTCTGACATCGTTCTCCAGACACTGGCTGTTCCTCCTAAAATGTCCGAAGTCTAAGAGACAAGGTAGCACCATCCTCATCACTGAGGAGCATTCTGATTGCAGTTCTTTCGGCACAGATGTGTTGGTTCAGGCAAACCCAAATATTTTCAATATTCTTCATTGTAATTTAAATTATAATTTAAAAGCATCAATTCTTCGTCCGTTCTACTTATTTGTTGCCCAGGTATTTTGTTTGTTTCTTTAATCATTTTATTGGGGACTCATACAACTCTTATCACAATCCATTGTGTCAGGCACATTTGTACATTTGTTGCCATCATCATTCTCAAAACATCCGAGCCCTTGGTGTCAGCGCCTCATTTTTTCCTCTCCCTCCTGCCCCCCTCATGAACCCTTGATGATTTATAAAGCATTATAATACTGTCATGTCTTACACTGTCTGGCATCTCCCTGCACCCACTTTTCTGTTGTCCATCCCCCAGAGAGGGGGTTATATGTAGATCCTTGTAAGCATTTCCCCCTTTCTACCCCACCTTCCCTCAAGTCTCCCAGTGTTACCACTTTTACCACTGGTCCCGAGAGGTTCATCTGTCCTGAATTCCCTGTGTTTCCAGTTCCCATTTGTACCAGTTCTAACTGGATTTTTACGATAGAATGGGGATCATGATAGTGGGGGGAGGGGAGCATTTAAAAACTTAATGGTGGGGAGAAAGCATTCAAGAACTAGAGGAAAGTTGTATGCTTCATTGTTGCTACACTGCATCCTGACATCGTTTTTCACAGTACATAAATATATATATTGTGCCACACTTCTTCACATGCCTGCTGCTCTCATCATTCTCCAAACCTCCACTTTTCCACTTGAGCCCTTGACATCAGCTTCTCATCTTTCCCCTTCCATCCTTGCTCCCCACTCCCCCAGCAACCTTCAATACTTTATACATTGTTATTGTTTTGTCATAACTTACACTGCCCGATGTCTCCCCTCACCCTCTCCACCCATGTCTGTCTTCCTGTAAGAGGTTATGTGTAGACCCCCATAGTTGGCTCCCCCCTCTACCCCAGCTTTCCTCCACTGTCTTTTAACAGTCGTTTGGTTTTGTTGCTTTTTTAATTAATTGCCACTGAGTTCACGCTTAACCGTGGCGACCCTATTAGACAAGGTAGAATTGTCTCTCAGGGCCTCCAAGACTGGAACTCTTCACTGGGGAGAAAGCTGGTGGTGTGCTTAGTAGCCCATGCATAAACATTATGACCACTGAGCCCCCTTTCTGATATTCTTTGCTTTCAGGCAAACTTCATCAGACATCAGAAATTATAGGTATCACTTCATTACTTTTTTGAACTCTGCTTGAATTTCTGGCAATAGAGTCACTGCTAAAAGAAAAGGTCAGGACCACCAGAGACAGTGATGCTCGCCGCCCCCCCCCCCCCAAAAAAACCCCCAAAAGAAAAGGCATTAGCTTAAAATGGCAATAATAACTATGTTTACAGGATAATACCCCAAACCACTTCTCTCTCTGATATAACCAACTTGTTAAGAATTTAAGTTGCATAAAGTAGAAATATATGGGTAATTGCTAACCAGGCATTTCCTCTGTTCTGCATTCTTCAGTGAATCGAACAGCACTTTGACCAAAGGCAGACGTTTTCAGGAATAGAGTTTTCTTTGAGGACTCGGTAGTGCTTTGAGGGACATTATATGTGCCAGGTGCTGGTGTGATTGATTTCATAGGAACAAATCTCTAGTAAAAATAAGGGAAAATATGCTAGTGAAACACAATTGTATATTTTGAAATTTCACGAGTTAAATGCTGTTACTTTAGTCATAGTACATCTGGAATTTAATTGACATCTTAATGCAGTGAATGAACTCATGTTTTATACCCATCAACCCATAAAACAAATAGCTTTTAGTAATATTACCTACATAGGAATATGGTAGTATATTATGTACATTACTGACAGAGGAAATCATAACATGCACATCTAAATGATAATGTATGGATAGATTTTCCACTTAAAGTACTTTTTCTGCATGTTAAAATAAGAAGTTAAAAAGTATACATGAAAGTATATGATACAATGTTATTTTTTAGGTAATAAAATGAGTTCATGGAATTCCTAAGCATATGGATTCAAATAACTCATCAATATATCAGTAGCTGCCTTAAATGTGAAATTTTAAATTCAAGTAGTTAATATATGCAATTTTTAAAATCACATGTGCACATGTGCGTGCACAAGTGCATGAATGCACACACACTGATATCTGGGCCTAAATTTGAACAAATTAATAAATTTCTAGGATAAAAGAGAAAAGACAGTTGTCACCAGGGTATTAGAATGTCCTGAAATTCCCCAAATGTTTCCAATATACAGCCAAGATGCAAAGATTTGTAATAAAGATAAGCTTTTCTTTTAAAAATCCATTTTTGAAGATATTAGGAAACATTAATACACATAAAGTACCAGATAAGTCTTTAAATTAAGGACTAAAATAAGTATCCCAGAAGAAAAGCTGCATCTATTCTTATATACCATAAATTTTGTATTTGATATTCATCTTCTTGCTTTAAATGTTTCTTGTCACAACCATTAATGTCTGTTCATATTCATCAAAACACTAACACTATTTAGTTTTATCAGTTCTATTGGGTTTTAATGTCTTGATAGTTTTCACTTTCAAACTATTATGCTTTTCTCTATCATTCC
>PVJH01012825.1:20569-62880 GCA_004026705.1 Nesogale talazaci | reverse complement strand
TTCCTTTGGATGAAAGACCCTGTAGATATCTACCAAGTCAAACTGTCTAATTGTAGTATTTAGATCTCTCGCCTCCTTGTTGAGTTTCTTTCCCTGTGATCTGTCCTTCTCAGAGAGTGGTGTGTTGAAGTCACCCACTATAATTGTTGAGGCTGTAATTTCTTTTTTCATCATATGAAGTGTCTAGTTTACATATTCTTAAGTCTCTCATTCGGGAATATATATTTAAGGTGCTTATTGGATCATTGCCTACCCTTCCCTTAAGCATTATAGAGTGTCCTTCTTTGTCTCTTATTATGGTTTGCACTTTGAGGTCAATTTTATCTGATATTAGGATTGCTACTCCAGCTTTTTTGGAATTGCTGTTTGCTTGGTATATTTTTCTTCAGTCTTTGATTCTCAATATATTTTTTTTCTGTGATCTTAAGATGTGTCTCCTGTTGGCAGCAGATTGAGGGGGTGTATTTTCTAAGCCAGTCTATTAATTTCTGTCTCTTAAAGCCTGAGTTCAATTCATTAATATTTAGGGTTATTACATCTATCTGTGCACTCTGTGTTGTCATTTTATCACTCTTGGATTGGTTGTTTTTCTATTTCCGTAGGTTGTGTCAATATATGCTTGTGGTTCATTCTTGCCTTTCTTCCATCTCTGAGCCAGAGTTATCTTGGGGGCTGTTATCCCTTTGACTATTCCTGGGTAGATTCATTCTGTATGTGTTAGGTCGCTGTTGTTTTTCTTCTCCCAGTGGGTCGGTGAGAATCTTTTGTAGGGCTGGGTTCCTTTTGGCATATTCTCTGAGATTTTCCTTGTCTGGAAAGACTCTTACTTCTCCATCAATTTTGATAGATAATTTGGCTGGATAGAGTATTCTTGGGTTTGCATCATGTTCGTGCAATTTCCAAATATGCTGCTCCACTCTCTCCTCTTCTTCATAGTTTCCATTGATAGGTCCGAGCATATTCTTATCTGTTTGCCTTTATATGTGATTGCCCTTTTTTCCCTAGCTGCTCCCATAATTTTCTCTTTTTCTTCATAATTGGGTAGTTTAACAACTATATGTCTTGGTGTTTTCTTCTTGGGGTTACTCTAGCTGGTGTTCTTTCGGCCTCCTGTATGGTTATCTGGTTTTCATTCATTAAGCTAGGGAAGTTTTCCTCTAAGCATTCCCTCACTATTTTGGATGTTGGCTTTCTTGATGCCTAATCCTCCGGCAGACTGATAATCCTAATGTTGTTTCTTTTCATAGTATCAGCCAGGCATCTAATATTTTCTTCTGCTTCCCTCATAGACTTGTTAGATTTTTTCTCCCACTTATTAATTTATGCTTGTGAGTCCTCTAGGTCACTTGTCCTGTTTTCTGCCTCCTCCATTCTCTGGCTGAAATGTGAGAGCTTACTATTAGTTTTTGTTAGCTCACTCTTTAGTTCTTGGATTTCCCTTTGGTGCGTGGCCTTTATCTCCTGCATCAATTCTTCTTTCTTCTTTAATGCATCACTCAAGAGCTGCATACGTGTTAGTAACATCTTGAAGATATCTTTCTGTGGTTGATCGATCTCCACATTTTCTATGACTGCTGTTAGGTCCAGCTGATCTTCTTGCATCGGATCTAGTTTCTCTTTTCTTGATACTGTGGAAGCTGCTAGCTGTTTTTTGTTTGATTTATTCGTATTAGGTGGCATTTTCCTTGGTGTTTTGTGGCCCTGGGGTCTCTCTTTAGGAGGCTGGTCTTATATTATAGCTTCCCTCATGAACTGTTTGCAGCTAGGCCTTGCAGATCTGATGGAGTGTGTTGGCTGAGCAGGGGAGTGGGTTTAGGGGTGGATTGGGAGTTGGGTGATCTGCTCCTGGCTAGGGGTGTTTGCCACAGATAGGTGGGAAAAAATCCTCTAGCACTCTGGGGTGGGGAGGACATGCTGTTTGTTTACCCAGGGGACAATGTAAAGCGGGCCTCTCTGTTGTGGGTCTTGGGGCAGACTCCCTGAACCGGCAGTGTCCGTGAGGAGTGCAGGCGACTGTGGGGAGTGCTGGCGTTCCTTCTGCTCCTGTTAGAAAGTGTGGCCCAGGTGGGAAAGCTTGGGTTTAGGGGATGGCTTGATCTTATCCTGGGCAGTGGTGGTGCCCTTAAGGTGCGCCTGGTCGCGGGCCTCCGGGGTGGGGGAGGGACTGGCCCTCCGTTGTGCTGGGGATACAGGAGTCCCTGGGGGTGGGGAGCGAGAGGTGTGGGTCTGCGTGGAGTGTCCCCTGGGCACCCTGGGCACCCTGGGGTGGGGAGGACTGGTCAGCGATTGCGCGCGCGGGCGCTGGTTAACTGCGGGTCCCAGAGCAGCGCCCTGGATCCCGCAGGCACAAAGAACCCACATTGTCTGTGCCCGTGTCCGTGGGGAGCGCGGGCATGCGGGTCGCGCCTGCTCCTGGTTCAGAGGAGGGCTCTGAGCGTTCCTGGAGTCACAGAACCCAATTTGAGAGCCCCACCCTTCCCCATGTCACCCCCACTCACCGATCTCCAGGAGCTCCGGGCATGGCCTTCCTATCTGACGGCCATCTTCCCTCCCTCCTGGGATCTACCCTCCCTCCAGGGATACTCTTTAATTTAATAACATATTTTCTTTTAAATTATTTTAGTGTGTTCTTTTATTGTTGTTTAAATATTGTATACATATTTGTATGCAAAGCATCAATGTGACTAGCTTCTATTTTTTCCAGTAAAGGAGACATGATTTTCCCATTCAAGTATAACACTTTCCCTATTTAGTTTAAAAATGACAATTTTACTTACATATGTTTTTCTAATGTTTGCATTATCTGCAAACTTTTCCTATTTTCTTTACATTGTACATCTCTAGAACATGTTTTGGATTTGTTTTACATATGAAAGGTCCATTCAAAATCAATGAAAAGAAGACAAGACGAATGAAAGTAAGACCTTTTAAGTTTGGATAATTGTTATTCCCAAAATTACATACTAATGATCTATTCCAAGATAAAAACACATTTAGTCCTTCAAGAAACAAATGTAAAACCAATTTGAACTCATTTTAATGAGGTTTAGGGGAGTCTTCTTAAGAAGAAAATTATACCGAATAAAGAGAGCATCAACAACCTCACAATGTGCTCAGTGAGAATTGTCCAATGTCATGAAGGTGGAGGATTTTGAGAGAATGGTGTCTTCATTCAGATTGTCCGTTAGCCCAGTTCACACAAATTTATACATGGGGCTCATTCATATTGTCTGCTATAAAAAGGAAATAGAGTCTAAACAATTTTCTTTTTTTTGGGGGGGTGGGCATCACTGCTCTCCGGTGGTGGGAGTAGGAGGCCCAACCCCACTGCTGGAATTGAACCTCAGTCCCAGTGGGCCCCAGTCCCATGCACAACCACTACGCCACCGGGGCTCAGCCCTAAACAATTTTCTTTATTGAAAGTTTTATAGGAGGTACTATATATGCTATATTACAGCATTGCATTGAATACAAATGGAAGCTAAGGTAGTTTCATCTTGAGTGGTTATGTACTTGGGAACATAACTTAAGTAAGGATTTGAGCCAGAAAAGTCAAGGAGATTATATCACTGCAGTGATTATGCTAATACCATTGGATGCTGGTGTCCACAGGAGGAAAGGAAGAAACAGAGTAATAATAATTGGTAGATGAGACGGCTATCTCATAAATAAATATGAGTTAACCACTGGAAATTTTCAGATTTAGTTGAGGAAGCATTAAAAACCTAGGGCTTCCATAAAGGATAAAGCTTGGGGCACAATGAACATTTCATTCTTAGTGAACCTCCCAAAATGCTAATAAAAATACTCATTTTTATATACACTAATCAAAAATTTGAACCAGACTCACTGCCACCATGTCACATAAGCATTGAAATCAATGTTTACAGCCACAATTTTAATTAATGGTAAATAAAATTAATAGAAAACACCAAGATTCATTTTAACCACAAAACTGTGTGTGAGAATCTGGTTTGCAGAGGGCTCTGGATAGTGATGGGAGCGGCAGATTCATTTGTGGAATTATATGGGAAATAACCCTCCAGTGACTCACTCTATCCATAACTGAGGGATGGGAGGAAAGTGGTTACTAAACAGAGTGTATTAGAGAGATGAGTAGATGATCAAAGGTGTCAATCTGACCAGAACAGTTAAATTTTGTCAGCACCCCCCCACACACACACTCTCATAATACACTCTGGACCTGTTTTGGCGTCCAACGTTTTCTGTATTTTTGGTTTGTATTGTTTGGCTTGATTTTTATTTGTTCATATTATGATGCGTCTTGGAGGTGTTATGTTATTGGGGGTCACCCTCTTTAAGATATGTTATGTGTTCTTCTATATTTTGATATATGAAACCAAGGATTGATGAATCTTTAGTAATAGCAAGTAGAATAAAGATTGCACAAGGTGGGGGGGAAGGGAATCGGGTATTGTAGGGGGTGTGTGAACGGAGAGATGATGTCATTGTGTCCATGTAGGAAAAAAAAAGAGGTTTGGAAACCGAAAGTCGTAGCAACTGTACAATTCTGACAGATGTGATTGAATTACAGAATAATATGATGCAGGTATTAAATGCCAATTAATGCTTTTTTTAAAAAATGAATTTTTACAAAAACAAATAAAAGTGCAATGAACACTCTTACTATTTGCTTTTGTCTGTGAGTAAAATCTCAAGAGTTTCAGAACAAGCTAAGCACAATGGCCTAGCATCTCTGAATTGATATGAGCAAACCCATGTCTCATTTTTCTTCATGCACATACTTTTGTAGCTTCACACAAACACACACACACACACACACACATTCTCCCAGCAACCGTATAGTACAGAACAGAACTGTCCCCATGAGTGAGTTTCTGCTCTCTCATTGTTTATGATAGTACAAAAGCCAGTCTTGCCCTCTTGGAACTGTTGGTGCCTTCTAACTGCTGACTTTTTTTATTAGTAGCCTAACATGTAACTAATATGCCACCAAGGTTACAAATGTGTGTGAGCCCCTTTTTCCTTCTACTGCTTTTAATTGTGTATGTTTATTACAGTGGCCTAATTTTCAGACTTACCCTTAAGGCAAAAAGCCTTTCTTGAATTCATGCTAAAGAAGGGCATACAATAACTTGCTTTATTTCACTTTCATTGCATGTTGCTTCTGAAAATTTACTTGTTTTTAGTTTTCTAAAAGGAAAGTTTTTAAAAGTCATTCAACTCATTGTCATCAAGTCAACTCCAACTCGTAAAACCCAACCAGGACAGACTTGAACCGCTCCATATTGTTGTCAGGAGCGTATGTACTGGTGGACTCGGCAGCCTCCTCTTCCTCTCCCAGGCAACTGGGGGCTTGAATGACGGACCTGACTGTTAACAGCCACTTGTGTGAGCCATAGTTCACCTGGGCTCCTTGAAATAGCTCCAGAAACTACCACTCCCACAGAGGGCAGTGATTTCCCGCCCCCCCCCCACAAAAAACAACAAGAAATAGCTCCAGAAAAAAGGAAAAATGAAAACAAAACAGAAAATCAGGGAGAAAAATCATCACATCAGTTTCCAGCAAAGTGGTTGTTATCTGCTCATAAATCACCAAAATCTGCTTTAGATCCACCAGAGTCCTCATCCTTGCTAATTATCATGTCGTTCTTCTTTTTTATTTTTTGGTCTTTAATTGATGTATTTAAGAGATGTATTTCAGGCTATACCTTGAATGTTCTTTTTAAAATAAAAATTAAAGTTTTTTTTAAATCGGAGGCTCATACAACTCTTATCACAATCCATACAAACATCCATTGTATGACAAGCACATTTGTACATCCCTTACCCTCATCATTCTCCAATCGTTTGCTTTCTACATAAAATCTTGATATCAGCTCCTCATTTTTTGCCTCCCTCCCTGTGCCCCCTCCCTCATGAACCCTTGATAAGTTATAAATTATTATTTTGTCATATCTTATTCATGTATCATACAATATTTAAATCATAT
Organism: Nesogale talazaci; assembly: GCA_004026705.1. Lineage (NCBI taxonomy): Eukaryota > Metazoa > Chordata > Mammalia > Afrosoricida > Tenrecidae > Nesogale > Nesogale talazaci. The sequence continues at coordinate 56,906 of PVJH01012825.1, read as the reverse complement.
TAATAAGCACTGTGCAGTCATCTCCACAATCCACTTTAGAACATTTACTTTCCCCTAACCTTCCAGTCACTGTTTCTTTTCTTTTTTTAAAGATCATTTTATTGGGGCTCTTACAACTCTTTTAACAATCCACGCATCAATCATATCAAGCTTATTTGTACATATGTTGCCATCATTGTTTTCTAAACCTTTATTTTCTATTTGAGCCCTTGGTACCAGCTCTTCTTCTTCTTTTTAATTTTAATTTTATTTTTTTGGAGGCTGTTACCGCTCTTATCACAATGCATACATATATTCATTTTATCAAACACAACTGTACATTTGTTGTCATCTTTTTTCCAAGCATTTTCTTTCTACTTGAGTCCCTGGCATCAGCGCCTTATGTTTTCCCCTCCCTCCCCTATGTCCCCTTGATAATTTATGAATTATTCTTTTTATCTTCATGTCTTACATCAATTGCTGTCTCATTTCACCCACTTTCCTGCTGTCTGTTCCCCTGGGCTGGAAGTCACATTGTTATCAGTCTCCCCTTACTCGCCCCCCACCGCCTGCAAGCTAGTCACCGTTTCTGTAGTTTTACCCATTCTGAATCCCATACACGGAAAAAACATAGAAAACAAAATGCAGAAAAAGAAAACAAAACATTGCCCTCTGCACTATCTTCTTTTTTGTCTTCTGAGTTAGTTTCATTCTTTCTAGAACTCTCTGGTACCATACCCTCTTTTAAAAAGTCTGCTTATCATTTGTGTCTAGGAAACTTTTGTTGTGTGCATCTATTTCTCAGTCTGTTGAATTCTTAATGCCTGCTAGCCTCTTCCCCTTATCTAGCTCTTTAATTGTAAACAGCCTACAAGGATTTGTCTTTGAACTTTAGCGATCTCATCTCTCAAAATGGTTTAAGCTACTGCTTGTCACTCAAATTCTAAACTCAGGCCTTTATCATTGACTATTGTCTCAAATACGTGGCTTTTTCTAGTATTTTGCTGCCCACCAGTATGGTAAATTTATTTGGATCACATTAATTTGAACTTCAGCTTATTTTTGTAACTTTCCTTAAATAAGCATATATTTTAAAGACTCTCATCATCTCTACATTTTCCACTTGTATTGCATCTACTTATAGTTTCTAGTAAAATAGACATTTGATAATTAATATTTGTGCTTAAAAGTTGTGAAGTTGCTGCTTCTTTCTTTCACTAATACATATAATAAATTATATATTATCTATAAAACATTATTTCCAGCACTACAAGCTTGAGAATATTAAAAATGCTAGGAGTCATTGTGTGCCTGAAGTCAGATTTTCTAGCATTACATTCTAATGTTCACAAAAATTGTGGTAAATGCAACACTATTTAGCATCAAGAAAACTAACTCCCATTACCATAGCACTCATAGAAGTTTTAACTTAAGTGAAAATGTGAGCCTCAGTGAAATCTTGCCAATTTTGGTTGTAGTTTCAATTGACTCCTGAAAATACAAACCAAAACAAAAATTGAAAGTCTAACGATATAATCACATTTGTTACATAAACAACAAAATCGAAATTGGAATTACCAAGCCAAGGCTGAACTTGATGTGTAAACAGCCTTCTTTCATTATTAATTTTTGCCTAAAAAAATCTCAAGATTTTCTTGTGTTGCTAGACTTAAAAATGACAGCTCTGCCTGTAGCCATTTAATTGCTGCTTAGGGGTAATTACTGTGCAAATAAAATTTTTGTCATTTTTAAATCTTTGCTGCCATCTGTTGACTTTCTGCGAAATCTGTGACTGTCTTTTTTTTCCCCTTATGTAAGGGAAACATACTACTACTCAACCTCTACTGTAGGAATGCTAGCCCCCAGAGCTCTTTTATTAATGTAGCATGTTATGGATGTCTTCCCGCTCCTAAAGGAATGAGCAGCAGGTATTTCCACATTCAGGTAACTGCCTTTTCATGATAAAGGCAATATGAACTTGAATAGAACTTAAGAAAAATTTAGGGGTTATCCAACCAAAAACTGGTTGCTGCTTTACAATCACGTATAGCTATTTGAAATCAATAAAAATAATAAAACAAAGAACTCTAACAGAAACACAGGTGCATGTAAGCAATTTCTGTATTTTCAAAATGTAAATGTTCCTGCATTCACTTTAAAGTAAAAACAAGTTCAGACAAATAAAGAATTCCCACTCCCGAGTTTGCTGTTCTATGATATATGCAAGTCATCACTGAATATTATATGTGAAAGGTAACAATCCATTAAAAGTAAATTGATTTATTGTTGTGGGGTTGCCATGGCAATAAAACAACTGCAATCAGCAGCCCTCTTCTATTTGACTTTCTTCACAATTGGTCTTTGTGCTCATTTTTTCTCCCTATACACTGAATGCTTGTGATTCAACTGTGAACAAATTAAGAAAATCTGCATTGTATAAGGTTGCTTATTTTGCTCTAGAGAAAAAAAGGCAGCTCAGAGATCTAGCTGCAAAAGACATTTTTAATGGCCTTGTTTTTTCTTTGCTTTGGTTGGAATTTGAAACATGATCCAGACTGCTTTATTTTTGCCACACTCCTACATAACCCCTTTTGGACAATGTGATCTATAATTAAAACCATATTTTTGTTTTCTTAACTTAACTTTGCCTCTTAACATGTAAATTCATCAAGTAAGTTTTTTCTTGTAAGCATCTTTCTGAGAAGCAAAAATACTGTGGACATTTTTTTTAATACTGTGGAAATTTTATTAAAATGGAAAAACCTGAAATACTTCAATAAACGTGCAAATGTAAGTAGAAAAATTCATGATATTCTCTGCTATTATCGGTGCTTTAGAGGCTCTGGGTGAAATGAAACAGTATACAGGCAAATGGCTTTCAGAGCAGATGCACTGTTCCTCCTACTGTACTTGTTATAGGGCTCTTTCACATAATAGCGTAGAATATATTATAGCCATGGAGGGCAGTAAACCCTTCGATGTTTGTAGCATGCGTGTACTAAGAAAAGATTATGATAAAATACTCCCATGTAGATAAACCAATTGGTATGCCAAAATTTTACTCAGGATAGAACTGTCACATTTTATTCCTACATTTTACTTTTGAAGAAAGGTATTAGAAAAAGTGAAGGCTCTGTCTATTTGAATGGCAGAGATGGTAAAATTATTAAATGATATTATTCCTTAATGGTAAAATCTGTTTCATTTATATTGTTCATCTATTGGGTTTAACTATGCCTTCATTTTTATGTAAATGGTTGCTACAGATAAGCAGAAGTGAGATGCAAAAAGGAAGAAAAGTTGAGTTGCTGAGAGAGCTCAAAATGGCTGCAATTTTGTAGTAGGCAGAGAAACTTATACATATCAAAACAGATGACTGGAAGTCTTTGAATAAGAGCAGGTTTGCAGCAGTGGTGTTTTGAAACCATGAATTTTAGAAATATTATATATGTTTCTGAGGGAAAGACAACTACAATAAAAACATGAAATAGAATCTCCTCTTCGATCATTTTGTTATAATTGGTGCCCCAAAATACAACCACAGAGCATGGCTGACAGCCCTAAATGCTACTGAACTAATGATGGGTGTGCTGGGCAAATTATTCCACTTAATTTCAGTTAGGCTTAATAATATTACACCATTTAGTATAGCCACCATGTAGGAAAAGAGACCAGATAATCCCAAAGTAATTAGTTCAAAAAATTTATAACCATGTTGCACAATGGAGAACACAGTAATTTCTGCCCCCGAACATAGCAAAATATCCAAATATAAAAATAATTTTGCATGCTATTTCATTTAAAGAAGTAATAGATATAGTGAGATTCAGAAATGAAATAAGCATAAAAGCATATCTTTATTAATAACTAAGAGCTTTATGAAAAAAGGAAGGAAGTGCCTTCCTGACTGGAAAGACAGTCTTATTTGATTTTCTTTGCTGATGGAATATTGCAGGTTATTCTACTACATACAAATATAAATGAGGATGTCACTTCACCTGTTGATGGGCTTTGTGTCCCCAGTCTGTACTCCCCCTCATTAATAATGATTTAATTTTAGCTCTTTGATGCCTGACACCAGATTCCTTCAACACCTCGTGGTCATGAAATACGCAACTTTCCTCTAGTTCTCAAATGCTTCCTCCCACCCACTGTCATGATCCCGATTCTGCCACGCAGGTCTGTCTGGACCAGCGGATGTACAGTGAAGTTGGAAACATGGGGAATTTAGGATAGATGATCCCTCAGGACTAGTAGTAGGAGTGGTGATACCAGGAGGGTGTAGGGATGGTGGATTAGAAAGGGGGAACAAATTTTAGGCATCTACATGTAGTCTCCTCTTTGGGGCATGGAAAACAGGGAAGTGAGTGAAGGGACACATTTGAAAGTGTACAGTATGAAAAAATAATGACAATTTGTAAATTACTAAGGGTTCATGGGAGGTGGGAAGGAAGGGAAATATAGGGAGCTAATATCCGGGGCCTAAGTGGAGAGAAGATGTTTTGAGAGTGATGATGGCAATAAGTGTGCAAATGTGGTCTGCATACAATTGATGTATGTATGGATTGTAATGGGAGTTGTATGAGCCCCCAATAAAATGATTCATTAAAAAGGGGGAGGGGCAAGGAGGAGTTTATGCCAAGGGCTCAAGCGGAAATATTTGGAAATGAATATGGCAATATGTGTACAAATATGCTTGATACAAATGATGCATTGAATGTTATAAGAACTACAAGAGCCCCCAATATAATAATTGGAAAAAGCAAATATAAATGAATAGCTGTTTTATTACATGAAACAGCAAGAATAAAGATATCATTCTTTCCTGAGTATTATATGCACAGACCCATTCTTTCATAGGTTTATTGAACATAGTCTGGGCATGAAATATGCAATTATATGTAAAGTTATACCTGTATGGATTTGTGGTACCTATATAATCTGGTGCTAATTTGAGAGGATTAAGATTAAAGGAGTGGAGTCTAGTCTGTTAATTGGATCATAGCCAATGAGCCTTCTGTGTCTGCGTGGTCTTCTCCTGAGAATTCTGGGACATCTGATTTTTCCTCCATGGAGGCAGACAACACTTTTCTCTCTGCTCAGGCCCTTGAAGACCCTTTACTGAGAAGACACATAGCACTACACTGATAGACCCAGTGCCCTGGGAACTGGAGAAGTCAAGTGAGACCCTTGACAGCACTGAGATGTTAACAACACCTCTGGATCCAAATATTTTCTGCCCACTGGCCAGTGATCATCCTCCATACTGCGCCATTGCATGTATTTCATGAGTTTGAAAAGGACTTTGTAGATTGGTTTCAGATATATGAGCTAATATAAGACTTATGGGCTTGGAGTGAACTGGTTTGGGATACTTTCTTAATGTTCAATTACCCTTTACATAAAACTTGCTCTTGTACTGTTACGAGTTTCTATGGATTTGCTTCTCTAGTCTAACCGAACTAACAAAGAACATGTAGACATATACTTCCTTAGAGACCAATGAAAAATCACCTAAGAAGATGTCATTCACCAAGACACTTAAAAATAGCATTTGGGAGCATTTGGGTGTAATGGTTGAGTGCGGGACTCCGACCCACTGGCTTGGCGGTTCAAATCCAGCAGCAGCTCTCTGAGACCAAGGCTGGATAGCTCCCATGACCACCAGAGGGCAGTGATGCCCCCCAAAAATAGCATTTGGGGGTTTGTTTTTGAATTACAAAGATAATTAACAATCCATGTAAGGGGCTGAGCCCTGGTGGTGTAGTGTTTGAGTGCGGGACTGCGACCCACTGGCTTGGTGGTTCAAATCCAGCAGCAGCAAGGCTGGGTAGCTCCCACAGCCACCAGAGCACAGTGCTGCCCCCTCCCCAAAAAAGCCTAAAACAAAACCAAAAAACAACCCATGTAAAAATTCATAAAAGTCTATAAAATATTTAATTATCTAAATGCTAAAGTATCTGCTATTTTTTACCCCACAGTTCTTTTTTTCATTATTTTTATTTTATGTTTTTATTAAATCATTTTATTGGGAGCTCCTACATCGTTTTTCACAATACATAAGTAAACATACTGTGCCAGGCACCTTCACGTGTCCGCTGCCATTATCATTCTCCAATCATCTGTCTTTTCCTTTGAGCCCCTAGTATCGGCTTTTCCATCCCTTCCCCTCTTCCCCTGCTCTCTCCTTCCCACCAACCCTCAATACTTTATAAATTATTGTTGTTCTGTCATATCTTACACTGCCCGACCTCTCCCCCAACCCACTCCCCTGATGCCCATGCTTCAAATAGGAGCCTATGTGTATATCCTTGCAGTTGGTTCTGTCTCTCTACGCCACCTTCTCTCCACCCTTCCAGCAGCTCCAATCTAACCACTGGCCCGAAGGAGCTCACCCATTCTGGTTTTCCCACATCTCTAGCTCCCCTCTCCACCCCACAGTTTTTTAAATTTTTTTTGGGGGGGGCATCACTGCTCTCCGGTGGTGGGAATAGGAGGCCCAGCCCCACTGCTGGAATTGAACCTCCGTCACAGTGGGCCGCGCACAACCACTATGCCACCGGGGCTCAGGCCCTTAATTTATTTTTTCTAAAAGTTCCTCTGTGAAAGTACCTCCAGATTTCTCTCTCTCCCCCTCTCACATTATGAATATGAGTCTATGTATGAAAGTAGTTCTGGTATTCTAATGGGACAAATGTTGGGTTGTTGACTTCAAGGTCATTGGTTCAAAATAGCTAGGTGTTTTTTAGGAGGAAAATGAGACTGATCTGGTAAATCTTTACAATCTTGAAAATCCTATTAGGGTTGATGAATTGGATTAGCCCTAGGTTTGGGTTAGAGTGTGTGCAAGAATAAGAATGAGAAATACTGTTTTCATACAAGATTGTTTAGTTTAGTTTTTATACAAATAAGACCATGCTGTAATTTTTAAGAGGTATTATAATTTCTGTTTGCAATTTATTTAGGCATCTTATCATTTTAGACAGGAACCCTAGTGATACTTTGGATTGCTAATTAAAAGATTGGCAGTGCAAACTTACCAGCTGCTTATCAGAAGAATGGCACTGCCTACTCACCAAAATATTTACAGAGGTCTTTGAAACATTGCATATGGTCATTATGTGCCAGAATATTATTTTAGTACACATAGCTCTCAAATTTCTGACTGTGAAGAAATCTATGCTGTGTTAGTCTGGGGTAGGGGCTGAGCCCCGGTGGCGTAGTGGTTGTGCGCGGGACTGCGGCCCACTGGGTTAGAGGTTCAATTCCAGCTGCCAGGAGCAAAGACTGGACCTCCTACACCCACCACCAGAGGGCAGTGATGCCTAAAAAAATGCATCAAAAAAACATCAAGTCTGGGGTAGACTAGCAAACAAATCCATAGAAACTCATATATGTATAAGAGAGGGTTTCATATAAAGGGTAATTGTACATTAAGAACGTGCCCTCTCCAAGTCTAGTACAGGCCCATAAGTCTGCTATTAGCCCTTATGTCCAATGCCAATCTACAAGGTCCTCTTCAGACTCACAAAACACATGACACTGAATGCAGAATGATCACTGGCCAGTGGGTAGAAAGTCTTTGGATCCAGTGGTGTTGCAAGACTCAGTGCTGACAGGGGTCTCTATGTGGCTTCTCTGGCTTCAGAGGTCTGATTGCACCAGAGTAGGTCCCTGTGGATTCTCTAGCTCTGGGCACTAGAGTAGTTCCATGTGTGTTGTTTGCTGTAATGTCTCCCAGGGAGTCAATAGAGAGGGAGAAGTTTCCAAGAAGGAAATACAGCAGTTCCCAGAATTCTCAGGAGAAAGCCATGCCCCCACATGCTTCATTGGCTATGATTCAATCGACAGACTAGACTTCACCCCTTCACTCTTAATCCTCAAATTGACAAACAATTATATAATTACTATAGATGCCAACTCATACCCTATAAGACAGGGTACAAGTGCCCCTTTGAGTTCTTGAAATTGTAACTCTTTACAGGCGTGGAAAATCCCATCTTTCTCACTCAGCGTGGCTGATGGTTTCAAACTGATGACCTTGCAGTTAGCAGCCCAATGCTTAAGCACTGCACTACCAGAGCTCCACACACTTAGTTCTGCTGAATGACACTTGAATTCTCAACTGTATTTAAAATTGTATATCATAACTCATTTAACTAGTTTTATTGGTATATTTTTCGATCTATCCCTATTACACACAATGACATAGAAACACACATATGAGTATGTATGAATGAAATGTATGTATATGAGAGAAAAAAATTGCTACTAGTTTTCCAGTTTATACATCCACAATTTTATTTGAAAATAATCATCTATAAGAATGTCTCGGTGACATGTAAAATACTACTGACATGCTATCTTGATAACTCGTCACCGTTTTATTAGGGTGCCTTAAAAACAAACAAACAAAAAACATGAATAGTCAAAACATTAGTGTGAAGGGGAGCTGCTTGTTGAGCCAATTAAATTAAAGACAGATAAGCTATGGTGGCTAACTTTTCTATTTCCAAAGGGTAATCTTGATAGATTTAGATAATCTCAAAGAACACCGGGATTTCATGGAGGTTTATTCTGAGGAAGTTTTCAGCAAACTGAAAAGTGCATCCATGAGAAAAATGCCAATGTTGTCCCAAGGAATTTTTCCCACCAGAACAAGGCACCTATGTATTCTCTGAGGGTTACAGGGGTTATCCTTTAGGAATTCTATTAGGGAATCATTGCTCATCAATGCTCTTGCCTGGACCTTGGCCATTCACACATCTCCTTGTTCTCCAAATTCAAAGACTATTTAAAAGCAAAATTCTTTTAGTCCCTCAAAGGTGGAAAAACCTCCATTTTGGTCTGGTCTGGATCAAAAAAGCGCAGAATTCTTTGGAGTAGAATTAAGAAAGATGGAAACATCACCTTTAGAAGCTGATAGATGTAGATGGAGGTGATCAAACAATCAAATAATCAAAGCATGTTGACAGATTTTGCTTAATAAAGCAAACATCAAAACATTTTGATATATTTTCTTAATAAAGGTTTCTATGGTTTCATAGCAATTTGTTGAGACTTACCCTTGTCTATATGCCTTTTTAAAACAAAATATTGGAGTTTTTGTGCTTTTAAAAGCAATGTCTTTCTTTCAGTTTGGATTGTAACCCAATACAATATAAATTCTCATAGACTAATGGACAATATCATCATAAGAAGAGCAACGAAGTCAATGATTCAACTTAATTTGGAAGCAATGCTGCTGAAAGCAGCAGTCAAGAAATCAAATGACATTCTACACTGGACAAAGTTGCTGCACAAGCCCTCTTTTACATATTACATAGTAAATATGTCATTTTCTTTCCTAAGGTTGCCCCCACCTCCAGTCCGCCCCCAGAGACAGCTTGTGTTCTTTGGCAAGTTGATTTTGGAGTTAAAAACCCTGGCTCCTGAGAATGAGTTTCAAAGTTCATCCTGGCTCAGGAGCAACCAGTGGCAGCAACTGAGACCTCTATTCAAGTAAATATGTCATTTTAAGGACTGAGTTGTGCCTGAACCCTCAAGCCATGGCATTTTCAATTGTCCCATATACATGTAAAAGCTGGACAATGAATAAAGAAAACTATGCAAGAATTGTTGCATTTTAATTATAGCTTTTGGTAAGGAATATTGTAAGTCTGATGGATTGCCAGGCATGAAAACAAATTTATCTTAGAAGAAGTACAGTCAGAATATTCCTGAGAAGCAAAGATAATGAGACTTCATCTCACCTTGGGCCATGTTACCAGGAGAGATCAATTCCTGGGGTAAAGTGGAGAGTCAGCAGAGGAAGATCTCTAACAGTATGAATTGACACTGATCGCCACATAAGCACAAACTTGACACTGAGGATGGATTGGACAGTGCTCCATTCTTTTGTGCTCAGGATTGTGAGTTAGAAATGATCCAGTGGCTGCTCACCATAACAGCATAGGCAGGTCTGCTGGTTTCTAGTTATTTCCACGAAACTCTTGTCCCCTTAAGATTATTTCCTTTGTTTCTACTTACAGACTTGCATGTAACGTTCTTCAAATAAAATCTTTATCAAATTATTTCTACCTGAGGCACTGCTTCCATCAAATATACAATACCAAACCTTAGCTTTCAATTTATCCATTCACCTGACTTTACCTGAGCAGTGTACAGTTTGTCTTCTGTGTCTCATAAATATTTTTGATATTATGATGTTAGGTGAATATTTTAAGTACTTTGGGGTTGAAGGAGAGTGAGAAGGGTTTTGCTAATGGAAGCCTTAGTTGTGCTTCTGTGTATTCTGCATCCAACCATCTACTATCTTCAATCTTTCCCCCATCTCCACAAGCAGAGATATTTAAAATCATCTCTCACTTGTTTTTCCAAATTACACATTACAGGAATGCAAATATTTCTTTATAACTGAATGAATAACTGAATCCTATGATAGACTATTCTACAATAACATTTGTCAAAATATTGACATGTCATTTATCCATTTCACTTCTGAAAATATAAAATTATATAGTTTAAAAGTTTCATCAAAATCTAGCATTCTTCAAGTCATCGTGGTAACTTTAGTTTTCCCTCATAGGTATGAAGTGCTGGAAGGCATGATAGGCCAATAATGACACATTTTTAATAATTATTTTGCATTGTTCTTTTAATTTGTTCTTTTTCCTTTATTGTCAGAATAAAGGGAATTTTTCATATTTTAGCCCGATGGTCAAAACCACTATTAGGAATTTGATATTCATCACTCTATAAATGTTTTATCATTCATAAAATATGTGATATTTATATTCTGTAGAAAATATCCAAAACTAAAACGCTGACCTTTTCAACGCTCTGCTATAGCACATCCGTCCCAGTTCTTCCTGAATGTCTACTCTGAATAACCTAGAGGGACCAGGTAAAATGGCGAAATGGTCAGTCATTGTAAATGCAAAATATTGGAAAGGTCAACTATCAAAGTATTCAATTACTGACAAACCATAAATTGTAATAACCAGAGAGGGTACTAGTTATGAAGAAAGAATTCATCCTCAGGCACTACAATGAGAACAGAAAATGGCAGTGATCTAATTTCTGATTTCCAAAAAATGCCTACAGATCCTCAAGCTCCTTCAGATGGCATTGATGCTGTGGTGATGGTATTCCACAGATGAACAGTGATGCTTTGAGTGCTGTATTTGGTTCATGCTTTTCTATTTTTTCCTTCAATTCTCCACCTTTAAAACAACAATAAGAACAACAATGATAAAAAGCAAAACAAAAACATCACATCATTTCAGTAAGAATGCTTATTTGAGAATGATGAGAGCAACAGATATACAAATGTGCTTGACATACAATGGACATATATATGGGTTGTGATAAGAGTTGTATGAACCCCCAATACAATGATTTTTAAAATGAGAGAATGCTTGGAGTTCTATACATGTTAGTATATATAAAAACATCTTTCTAATTAAATAGTATAGTCCTTGTCAAATATTTAAGGATGAAGTTAGGTAAGGAAAAAGAGAAAACAAATCAATGAAACCATAACATTCAAGGGCTTTTTTCTATAGTATAGATTCTTTCTTATGCTCTTCCCTGATCTTGGAATACCTTGTTTTCTTCATGACACAATCCTATATATCACTCAGCTACAATATAAAGTCTATGTCTTCAAGCTGAGAACCTCTCTGATCTATTCCTTTAGCATAGGCACAATAGGAGCCAAGCCCCTGTTTTTCTATGGTCCCTTCTACATTCCAGGGGATTTTTCAGAGGTTGGATACAAGAGCAAAGAATGTGTGTTTTTATTTCTTACTATCTAGGACAAGCAACTAAGCCCATACTTGCATGCAATGGATTTTTACCACAGTCTGTTATTTTTTCCATGCTCTGCACTATGTCATCTTCTAAATAGCATCCAACTATATAAGCCACAAAAGATGCAGAGCGAAAATAACTAAAAATAAAAGAGTAAAATAAAAAAGAAAACATGCCCTGTCTAATCTGTTGGCAATATAGTTTTCTTTCCCAGAAGAAATGATACTTATTTTTTGGTGAATCGCTTTGATATCTTGAAGTTGTAAAGTTTTATTTTGTTTTGCCTTCCCTTTGTGGGTTAATTATCTTAGCAGTATCTGTTCTTTTTCTTACTTACAGAGATTTAATTTGGGGAGTTTAATGGGAGTAGAGGTGTCAAGGGCATCAAGGATGAGAGCAAAACTGTACTTAATGGAAACCTTTGAAGAAAGGCAAGCCATATCACTTTGTTCTGGCTGATGGGAGTAGAATTGTACTCCACGGGACTTTAAGGACAGCTTTTGCTTTTCCAAAAGAATGACTACATTTGCTGTCTTGAGCATTGGCCCCTCTGTCCCACTCTTGTTTTCTGGTCCATAGTTGACAAAGTGGAAGAGAAGGACCTTGCCATAATGGATCCTAACCAATGGTGGCCTGCTTATGTATGGGTCTCTTTATACGTGGGGGAAACTCTTTAAAGCTTAGGACATTATTTGTCAGGTTTTCTCACTTAAAAGTAATTTCTGTCACTACATCTTAAAATCACTTCTTAGGGAAAGATTAAGACAGTGGATGATGCTGGAGAGGAAGACAGGAAGGGAGACAGGAATGTCAAGCGAGAGAAACTTAATAGATAATTTCATGTATCAGGAGATGAAGGGCCACTCTAGAGTATACCTAGGAAATTAAGTCATGTGAGTAAAACGTACTTTATGACACTATCACAATGAGTGATTATTAACTTAAGAAATATAATTATAATACTTAGGATAACTTTTAGGAATTTGAAAAACTCTCTTGATAATGTGGGTAAAGTGGCCAACTAAAAGTTTAAATTGAGTGGGAAAAGTGTAGCAGCAGATTTTGGAAAGGACAGTGATATTTATACATGGAATAACAAAGAGAAAAATTATGACCATAAAATCTACTTGTAATTTTAAGTGTTATGGAAACACAAACCGATTCAAAATTATTTCAAAAGAGTGAACAGGAACAAAAAGCAGTGAATATATTTTGTACAGTGAAATGCTCCCAAGTGATCACTATGTCAATTATAGTATTCTCCATGGGAAATAATTTTTAGAATACTTTTCTTCGACTAGAGGAAATAATGATCAGTCATATTGGTGTATTTTGAGTCTTGACATGTATGTGTCATTTACTTGCTGCTATTCTTTGTTCTTTGAATTAAAAGGAAACTTTGAAGCATGCAGGCCATAGATTTTTTGTATTGCTTTAGGGAAAACCAATTGTGATTATTCTTTGTTCTACATGATTTGGATAATGTTCTACATTAAAATGTTCAGGTTTGAAGCTTATAGATTTCGTGTTTCTGTTAAAAGAACTAGACTACTGTAGACTTAATTTTACAATTCACGTGTACAAATATTATATAGAAATTCATCAAGCAAGTTGATCTTTTCACCAGAAATAGGCATTTTTCTAATTCCAAGTTCTAGACTTTTTAGTTTAGGTTTGAATAAGGATAAAACTTTCAAACTGCCATGATAAGTTTGTCTATACTTAGCTCCAAATACCAAAGAAATCTCTTCAATAGCAGATCATTGTAAAGAAAAGTTTTAATTTTTACTTCTCTGGGGATACTGATGACAAGACTTAAACATGGTTTTCTGTACTTATAACCATGTGACATTATCTTGACAAATCTAAGAGAACTAAATTAGTTATTTTCAAAACCCTTTCAAGTTAGGAAGGATCCCTGGTTGCATGGTGGTCAGGCATTGGGTTCGAAATCACCAGTCACTCTGTGTGTGAGTGAAAGACTAGATGCTCTATTCCCGTTAACAGTGACAGTATCAGAAACTTACAGGGGCGGTTCTACCCTGTCTTATATGGTCACTCTGAGTCAAGCATCAACTCAGTGGTGGTGAGTTTAGATTTAAATTAACATAATTTTGTTATTTTGAGCACTGCTGTTGTTAGATGCCATCTATTTGCTTCTGACTCATAGTGACCCTATACACTGCAAAAGGAAACATTGGCACAGCCGGCACCATCCTTACACTTGTTCTTTTTCTTGAGCCCATTGTGGGCCAATCTATGTCCATGAGGGATCCCCTATGTTTCACTCCCCCTCCAATTTACCTAACATAATGCTCTTCTCCCGGAACTGCTCTCTTCTGACAGCACATACCATGGGAATAAAAGATTTAACAGTTGTAATTTATTTAGACTGAAAACAAACAAACTCATAGCAATCGGACTGATTCTGATTCACAGAAACCGTCGATTCATATGAGTCCTATGAGTTTCTGAGACTATAAGTCAGGGATTCTCAAGCTGTGGGTCACAACCCCTTTGCGGGTGAAGGACCCTTTCACAGGGGTCACCAAATACATCCTGTATATCAGGTAGTTACATTATGATTCATAACAGTAGCAAAGTTACAGTTAAGAAGTAGCAATGAAGATAATTTTATGGTTTGGGGCCACCATGACATGACGGATTTAATAAAGGGTTTCAGCATTAGGAAAGTTGGGAACCACTGCTATGTATCTTTGCAGGAATAGAAAGCCTCATCTTTTCCCCATCCAGAAGCTGCTGGCTTCCAATTGCTGCATCCTCCTTTTACTTCGCTAGAGAAGGTATGTTAATTTTATTAAAAGAAGAGAATGCTATGTATTTTTTAAGATGTAGATTAACTTATAATTTATAATTGAGCAGTTCAAGAAGGAATTACTCTTAAGCATGGTAGAATCAAGGGTTTCAAACCATGCCATCAGGAATCTCCTATTTTTATGATATTTCTTATATATCAGCCATATTTTCAATCAGGATCAAACCATTGCTGTACATAATCAAAGAGAATAGCATACAGCTCTTCATTACTATTGATACAGCTAGAAATCCAGGTACAAGAAAATTCTTCATTCCCAATAATTTCAGAAAATTACTATGGATGACTGGGCACATGTCCACTTCTACTTAATCACTGTGACAAACAAGATATGATAGTCTAAATGTTTAGGACTTGGCTTTATTCTGGGCCTATTTGTTTGCATTTTAATGAGTTTCAAAACTCTGGAATAATTATTGTGATCCTACCCTATTCAAATGAAGTATAATAACCAACAGTCGAGTGCTTCTTCAGAGGAAAAGCAGGTGATATTATTGAAACAAAGATGAAAAAATGCTGAGAGGCATCTGATGAACCTAAAACAGATGTTCGTGATACACTTCAATGCAACACAGTAAATGTAGGTGAAGACACAAAACTATTATAGGGAAACCGTGGATGATGTAGATATTGATATGGACATGGCTAGATATAGTTATCCCTGTCAAAATAATTCTAGATTGTTTCTTATTTCAGAGTGAAGTGAAAAAGAATTGAGTGTGTGCATTAAAAAATACACCTTAGAATATACTCAGGCTTCAGATATACTCTACTTGATAATATTTTTCAAAGTTTTAACAAACAGACAACTGAAGCATTTTACAAATGGGCAAGGAACAGAGTACAGCACCTAGTTTCATGAGTTGATGATATGGCTCTCTTTTACATTGTATTGATTTTTTATATTTAATCTTTGTATGTCTTGTTTCTTGTTTTTATCAAACATTAGTGAACAGTTCAATATTGAAGTGGAGGAGAAAAGTGGGTGACATTTCAAAGAATGATAAAGCAGTGAGTATGTACTGAATGAGTTCAATATCTTAACAGCTATAAAGCTAGATATCTGTGCACTGCACATGGATTTTTAAATCATAATATGTAGGAGCAAAAACTATTGCTTTTAACCCATGATGCAAACTAGAATGATTTTCTTAAGACATTAAAATAAAATGGGAGATTAATTCATGTTTCCTTCACAAGCTATGAACTCTTAGAAGTGTCTAATTTTAGGATTATAGACTACTGGTAGAAAGGGTTAAGCACTTCACTACTATTCTAAAGTCTGGTGGTTCAAAACCCCTTAAATGTGCTTGTAATACATTTCTGGTTACAGCCTTGAAACCCTTATGCACACAGGGGAGTGCCTGTGTTCTCTGCACATGGGGGATTGCCATAAGTCTGACTCAACAAAATAGGAACTAACAACAATGTTAGTGATAAAAATAATTCAAAATAGTATACATGTTTTAACATTACTTACTCAGGTAATATATTTTACCCATTCTTTGCAGAAAATGTACAGGAGAAATTGGTTAAAGGAACTTTTAGCTTTCAATATTTTATTCACACCAGTCTTCATAACTTTTTTATTTGGTAAGCACGACTTATCTTTATTATTATACTTAGAAAGACTATCTGATTCTTGATCAATTAATCTTTCCTTGTTTTTATCTTAATGCTTGATGGTAACATTGGAGACTGTATGAGAAGGTATTAACATTAAAACAGTAGGTAGGTATTAACAGAAGGTATTAACATTAAAACATTAAATACAAATATTTTTGTATTTAAACCTATTTAAAATATTTTATACCTAGGCTGAACCCCAGTGGCGTAAGTGGTTGAGTGTGGAACTGCAGCCCATGGGCTTGGTGGTTCAAATCCAGCGGCTGCTCTCAGGAGCAGCACTGGGTAGTGCCCACAACCACCAGAGGCAGGGATGCCCACAAAAAAAAAAAACCCAAAATATTTTATACCTATTTTTTAAATTTTATTTTAGGCATCACTGCCCTGGTGGTGGGAGTAGGAGGCCCAGCCTTTGCTCCTGTGAGCAGGAATTGAACCTCCATCCCAGTGGGCGCAATCCCGCGCACCCACTACACCACCGGGGCTCAGCCCTATACCTATTTTTAAATTCACTGTATTATTCCATTATATGTAAACATTTCATAACAAGAATTGTTCTGTGCATTTAATGTCAAAGTGCTTATTAAAAATTTCAAGAGAAATATTCTTTCTTTTAAATTTTTTTTTTATTTTTGGGCATCACTGCTCTCCGGTGGTGGGAGTAGGAGGCCCAGCCTCACTGCTGGAATTGAACCTCCGTCCCAGTGGGCCGCAGTCCCGCGCCCAACCACTACGCCACCGGGGCTCAGCCCGAGAAATATTCTTAGAGGATAAACAGGAACATTTTATTTGGTGACTTGGATTATGATAGGGTCAAAACAAGATTAATTTCAAGAAATGAGCAAACACGCAATTCAAAAAACTAGCTATTTACTTCGACATGCATCCCATAATCAGATAATTTATTTTTACCTTTTAAACTTTTATCAGTATATATGGATATTTACTCTGTGAACAACAGCCGAATTTAGGTTAATATGGTGACAATACAACCTTGAAGATCAGAACACGGTTTTTCTTAATTTTTTTTGTAAATCATTTTATTAGGAGCTCATAAAACTTTTAGCACAATCCATCAATACATCCATTGTATGCAAAGCACGTTTGAACCTTTGATGCCCTCGTCATTCTCAAAACATCCATTCTCCACTTAAGCCCCTGGTATTGGCTCCTCCTTTTTTTACCCCTCCCCCATAAACCCTTGATAATTTATAAACTATTATAGTTTATATTCTATACTTAAACACATGAAAGAAGCTATATTGCTGCTTGTTTACATTCAACAATGTCTTGTTGAATGCTGCCCAATGAGTCCCTTCACCCACTTCCCCATTGCCCATACTCCAAGGAGGAGGTTATACGTAGATCCTTATAATCAGTTCCCCCCTTCTGCTCCATCCTCCCTCCATCTTCCTGGTGTCACCACTCTCCCTACTGGTCCCAAAGGGATCATCTGTCCTGGATTTCCCATGCTTCTGGCTCCTATATGTACCAGTGTACATTCTTTGGTCTAATCAGATTTGTAAGATAGAATTGGGATCATGATAGTGGACGGTGGGAGGCATTTAATAACTAGAGGAAAGTTGCATATTTCATCATTGCTACACTGTACCCTGACTGGATTATCTCCTCACCATGACCCTTCTGTCAGGGAATTCATCTGCAGATTAACTTTGGGTCCCCAATCTGTACTCTTCCTCATTTACAATGATATAGTTTTTAGTTCTTTGATGCCTGATTCCTGACCCCTTTGATGCCTTATTCCTGGCCTCTTTGATACCTTGTGGTCCCACAGGCTGGTGTTCTCCTTCTATGTGGGCTTTGTTGCTTCTGAGCTAGATGGCCACTTGTTTATTTTCAGGCCTTTAAGACCCCAGACACTATATCTTTGAAAACTGGACACCATCAGCATTCTTCACCACATTTGCTTGTGTACACATTTGTCTTTAGCAATTATATCGGGAAGGTGAGCATGCAATGATATGATTTTGTTTTTGATGCCTGATAGCTGCTTCCACTGATACCTTCTGGTCACACTGGCTAGTGTACTTCTTCCATGTAGACAATGTTTCTTCTGAGCTATAGGCTGCTTGTTTATTTTCAGGCCTTTAGGAGATCCCAGACGCTATATCTTTGATAGCTGGACACCATCAGCTTTCTTCACCACATTTGCTTGTGCACACATTTGTCTTCATTGATTGTGTCGGGAAGGTAAATATCAAGCAATGCCAATTTAATAGACCAATGTGTTCTTGCATTGAGGAAATACTAAGACAAGGTTTTTCAAGTCAGACAAAACCATATTCAAATATGACTCTTGTCCCAAAATTGTGTTGCGTTGAGCATGTAAAATGTAAATAAGTGTAGAGTATTGTGCTGTTCAACTGAGACCCTGTTTTATGAACACTTAGCAGATGCCTGAAATAGTTATTAGGTAAAAGTGCCCAATGGGACCCCTGATGGTAAATGGCAGTGCACAAGCCTGGCGTGTATTTTTTAAATGGTATGCGCTCTGTGAAAGGATATTTTTATATGAGTTGACTTTATTACAAGTTACTCAGTGCCAAGACACATTACAGTGTTCTGCTAACTACAGAAATGTATAAAGGACAAACAGAGCAGAATCAAAACAAACTGAAGACTGGACACTGGGGGCTACTTAGAAAGAAGCTTTCGCCCTTTTATAGGGTCGTGGGTTTCTGTTTTGTTTGTCGTGTTTGTTTTGTATTTTTTTCCTTTTCTTTTTTAGGCAGCAACACTGGCCTTGGCGTGGGCGGGAGAGCCTTGGTGTGTTGTTGGGGTCTTTTTTGTTATTGTGGGGGTCTTTTTATTATTGTTTTTGTATTTTTCTTATCCTTTCAGAGGGGGCATAGCATTTAAAAAATACACATCAGCAGCGGTCTTTGCTAAGGGTTATTAATCCTATACCTAGGCAAGCACTCTGTCACTGAATAAATGCTAATAAGTATGATGCAAATGCCCCAACCAATCGTATACTGCTTAATACAAACCAACTTACCCTTCAAATGAAGAAGTTACATACCTTTGTTCCAAAATATAGAAACATACGACAAAAATGATGTCTATACATAAGAGTAACTTTTTGCAGTTTGTTTTATTCACAATTCTACATCTGGGGTGGGGGCGCCCTCTAGAGTTGGGGAGGGTCCACTATGTTGATGAGGAACTGGTGCAGGACAGAAGGGAGTGTCCGTCCTGTGGTTCGGGAGTCTCTAAGTGTCTATCTCCTTTTTTACTTTAACGTCCCAGCGTCATGACAGGTGTTCACCACGTCGGTCATGTGTTTGTATGACTCAGAAACTTCTTCTTATCTTCCCAGCAGGGCTCTGGACGAAAGATTGGGCTGCCTCAGTTGACGGGATCCACTTATCTGTTTGCCGTCTCACACATCTTGGAGCAAGTGTGAACCAACCCACGATCTCAGGACGTTGCTAGAGAGGTGCTCTCTTTACTGGTGCAAGTTTCAGGTTGCAGTTCTGTGGCCAGATTCCTCTGCCAGGAAAATGAAGATGAGAAGGGGAGATTGACTTGGGGCTTCTCAAACCCAACTTGGCTAAGAAATCATGGGAAAATAACCTTGCCACCAAGCATGTGTTTTCATGGACTCTGCAGCAGGTCCCTCGCTCGACCCTGACTGAAGCAACGTAAGAAACGGATGGCTCCCCCATTATGGCTCATCTCCAATGACTATCAAACTGAGAATAAACTCTTGGCTCTATGCTGCCTGCATCACATTGTACTTCATGTGTCAGCTGCTTACTTGCTCCAGTACAACAGGGACCAAGTTTTGTACCATGCCATTTTCAACCATCTGTGTACACCGGAGCAAGTACTCATACAGGCTGTGCTACTGTGCCTTCTGGGTTTATTCCCCACCCTGGAGAAAGGCCTGAAGTGGAAGGGAGACACCACATGTCTCACCACACAGTGTGGCGAAGTCCTGACCCACATGGAGCCAGAGTACCACCTGCTCTTACAATGCCAGAAACTCACCAGCTTTCGTGAAGAGGTTGGGGATCCTAAGTGTCCAGCACTTGAAAAGGCTGGAGCAAGTTATCATTGGTTATCTGGAGGTTTATGATGGACCCGAGGAAGATGCTAGATTGAAGAGCCTGGAGACCTTAAAACTTCATATCCAGCCTACTTGGCCCAAGGTTCCCTTCACACGTGTAGTCTTACTGAAGGCACTCCTGAACCTGGTATATGATGTAGCAAGGGACCCAAAGCTCGCCCCTGAGCCAGTGAAATCCGCCTTGTTCGAGGAGGCCACAAACAGCCTGCTTCTCTTGGACCACTTCTCCCAAGGACAGGGGAAAGGTCTCCTGGCCCAAATTCCTCTCATCTGTGAAGATGGCTAACAGGAAGGTTTCTTAGTTAGAACCTACCCAGAAGCTGAGAAAGATGGCTCATCAGTTTCTGAAAAGATTACAACCAAGAGAACCTTCTTGGGTTTGAGGTGTCTTCCGGGGTTGCCATAAGTTGTAATTACTTGACAGTACCCCTAAACCACAAATTACCATAAGCAATGATTTACCAAAGATGTAAAGAATGAAGAGTAAAAAGGTATTCAGGTTGACTGGGGAGAAGGTGATTTTTCTCTAATCTCGAGGGTAGCCATAAATGAAATAGGGAAAGGAACGTATCTTCTCTGAGTATAGCCTTAAGAGTACAGTATTTGTGACTGGATGATATTTTTTTTTGTGCAAACCTAAAGGCATTCTATCCTCTAGACTGCCATAACCCTGCCACAGAATTCACAGCATGAGGAGGCATGCACAGACTGGATTTCATCTTTCACTGGAACCCTAGTGAACAATTTATATGACGCACAGATATGTCTTAAATTATATAACCAAGTAATGCTGTCAATGAATGTCTTCCATAAAAATGCAGCCTTTTATTTGAAATGAATTAATACATATAAAGTAAAATTACAAAATTTTTGTTGAGGGGAACTTATCCTGAGTAGACAGAATTCTGCCCCTCCCACCCTACCCGAAAGGCTCTATTCTGTCCAGACTTGGCCATGGGATCTACTGTAATGTCTTAATGTATCAAGGAAGTCTGACCCAAAATTAAGGTGTAACTTATAGCCAAAGATTTACCCATTAAAGATTTATCCATTCAAGAATAAGTCTTGTTAGTACAAATTGTAATCACAATCTATTACAGTGCACCACAATAATGCATCTGAATCAATAAGTACGGTCCACTTTGAAATGTCATGAGACAGAGTTAATCTTGAGCCAGAAAGAACAAAGACAAGGAAATATTTATAGGATCAGTTTTGGATTTTAATTTCTGCCTATCATTGTTATTGTTAGGCATGGTGGAGTAGACTCAGACTCAGTTTACACTATGAACCATGCCCAACATTTAATCCACACTGCCACTAGGGCTTCTAATCTGCCCTCCAATTCATAGCGACCCAGTAAGACAGAGTAGGACTGGTCTCTTGTATTTACTAAGAGGATGAACCTTGGCAGGAGCAGCTAGTGGTTTAAAACTACTGACCTTTCCAAGAGCAGCCCAGTGGGGTAGAAATTAATTGAACATATAATCAATCACATAGCCAAATGAATCAAAGATCATCCAAGCACTCCCAGCTTCATCAACATATTAAATAAAATGGAAAATGACAAGCAAAGACTTTGCAATACAACATTAAAGTTGATCCTCACAATAGTCATGCTCTTGAAACACAGATTTTGTTGTCAATTGTCACCAAATAAGCTCTGACTCATGATGATGTCATGTACAATTGTTAAAATGTTGCCTGGTCCTTTAACATCTTCAAAGTCATTGTTATGCTTAAGAACATTTCAAGGTCACTTTATATTTTTGGTGTCTTTTATACAAGGGGATTCATCTTCTATCTTTATATTGGACAGTATTCTGTTGTGAACCTATGATAGTAGTGTGTTGATGAGGATAGGCATAAAGTCCATTCTCTGAAGGGAGAGATAAAACATATCCCTGCTTTTCTGCTTCTCCAACAATTCCAACATGCGCTGCCTACACATACACAATATTCTTTCTATCTCTGTACCTATCCATTCAGGGGTAGGTCAAACTTTCAGTTAAGAGAGCATTCTTTTTTTGCTCCCTTTGACCCCTCGTGATCACGCAGGTGGGTGCGCTACTTCTATGTGGGCTTTGCTGTTTCTGTGCTGGATGACCACTTGTTCACCTTCAAGTCTTTAAGATCCCAGCTACTTTATCATTTGGTGGCTGGGCGCCATCCATTTCCTCAGCTCTATCTGCCTCTGCACCCTTTTGTCCTCAGCGATCATGTCAGGAGGGTAGACACTTAATGATATGCTTTTTGTTCTTGGATGCCTGATAGCCTGGATTTTTCCACTCCTCATGGTCACACAGGCTGGTGTGCTTCTTCTATGGTCGGCCTTGTTGCACTGTTTCCTCATCCTGAAGTCTTTGAGGCCTCAGGCATTATGTCTTGATAGCCGGGTACCATTAGCCATCTTCACCACTCTGTCTCCTGTCCCCACTTGTTCTCAGTGATCATCTCAGGAAAGTGTGTACACAGTAATATGGTTTTTTCCTGTTTGATGCCTGAGACCTGAGGTAAGTGTAACCAATATGGTATGTATAGAAGGGAAGCCCCCTATAACATAAATGTTGGTCAGAGATCCAGGGAAAGGGGAGGAGGTGGAACCGAACCCAGGGATGTACATGTTGGATACAGCACAGCAAAGGAAGATGGAATGGGGAGAGAGAAAAAGGAGGTTGGAAAGTAAAAGGTTAACAGAGGGTGCAGGGCATTAACTCACCCAGGGGGAGAGTACGGATCTTGTCTCCACAGAAGCTGAAGTGGACGTGCAGATGGAGCCCATTCTTGTAGCCACTGTGTCAACCCATGTTATCGAGAGTATTCCTCTTTTTTTCGAGGGGGGAAATCTATTTTCTTAAGTTTGATGTCCTTTTAGAGGGACTTGTCTCTCCTTATAGCATGTCCAAAATAAGTAAGAAGAGGTCTGAGCACTTTTGCTTCTCAGGAGCATTTTATCTCTGTTTCTTCTAAGATATGATGGGGGTATCAAAAAAAAAAAGCCCCAGTAAAAAAGCTCCACAGGCAGACCTTTTGAAGTGTGCATTTGTCCTGCTAGGTGAACATCAAGCAGCTCACTCTGAGTGTGTGCACCCACTGGCACTGCCTGGGAAGTTCCTTTGTGGTCACAGTGAATTTTTTCATGAAAGTAGTTTTGCTCGAACCTCATTTTTTTGTGATGGCTGATTTAAGAAAAGAGCATGTATCTGTGAAATTTTGTTTGCAGCTCAGGAAAAAATACTGCTGAGACTATCTTGATGTAGAATACCATTTACAAGGACAGTGCGATTGGGAAAAAACCCTCAAGTGTACAAGTGGTTTTCTCATTTCAAAAAAGGGTGAATTGTCAATTGATGGCAAAACTTCTGGATGTCGGCCAACTTCTCTAATAGATGAAAATGTTGACTCATAGTGCCTTTTGAATTCATTCCACCAGATCAGACTGTCTTCTCTTTGGAGTTTCTGAAAAGACAGCATAATAGTGGCGGGGGGAAAAGCCTGATTTGTGGCATAGACAGGAGTGGTTTTGCCACCATGGCAATACACCTGCTCATGTAGTCATCTCAATGCACTAGCTTTTGACAAAAACAGCATGCCTCTCATTCACGCATCTTATTCACCTGACCTCACTCCCTGACACTTCTTTTTGTTTCTGCAAATGAAGATTTGACAAGGTAGAAGAGGTGAAGGAAAAAATGAAGGTGCTATCACCCATCCAAACAGGTAAGTTTGAAAAGTGTTTCCAAGAATTGAATCACAGATTTGACATATGTATTAAGTGCAATGAAGAGTACTTTGATGGTTATAAGGTTTTTAAAAAATATTGCATAGTGGTGAGCCCTGGTGGCACAGTGGTTGAGTGTGAGATTGTGGCCCACTGGGAGCATCAGCACACCAGGAGCAAGACTGGGCCACCCACTCCCTCCAGAGGGCAGTGATTTCCCCCCCCCAAAAAAAATATTGCATAGTTTAAAAAATCCATTGGGGGGTGGATAGCACTTTGTAGATGTGTTGATTCTTTGGGCAGTCCATGGCACTTTCAGTATTCTTCAACAACAACGTAATTCAAATACATTGATTCTTCATCAGTCTTCCTTATTTGATTCCCAACTTTCATATCCATATGACGCTATTGAAAATAGAGTGGTTTGGATCAGGCACAGTTTAGTCCTCATAGAAACGCCCCTGCCCCCTTTCTTGGATAGCCGATGTATCCAATCGCAACAAGTCTTTTGATAGCCTGAGTGCTGCTTCTATGAGGATAAATTGTGTATCCAAGCAAAATGAAATTCTTCATATCTGCAATCTCTTCTTCATTATCATGATATTACTGATTGGTCTGGTTATGACATTTTTTGCTTTTTTTTTTTCAGGTCTTTGTTAGGCCTAATACAGATGAGAATGCAAACTTACAGAACTGGTCCAGTGGAGGCCCAGAACTCCCAGGCTCTTTCAGACTGGAATGCCAGCCTGGTGAGGGGAGCCCATGCCCGCTGTGGGTAGCCAGGGAGGAGCAGGGCAGGTGTGGACAGCAGGTCAGGAGAAGGGCACAGTGAGATCTCTCCCTGAGATCCGGGCATGGGTGAACCTCAGTGAGGGCTCTGGCCAAGCCCCTAAAGGAAAACTGCTGGGTGCAGAACACCTGGGTCCTTTCCTGCACTGAATGTACACCTAGGGGGAACTCCAAGAGGGCATCACAGGAGGACTGGGAAGCAGTGAGAGCTGGGTGAGGGGAGGGGGTCTTACTCCTGGCCCTGCTCTACTGAGAACCCTCCATTTTCCCCCAGATTCTGAAAGGAAAGGATCTCCCCAGGGAGGGTCCTGAGGGGCCAGAAGCATGAATATAAATATAGAGATCATGTAATATATGATATAAAGGTGTCTATGTCTATAAATATGTCCAGCCAGTGGGCAGGGCTGCTGTACCCTGAGGGAGGTCATTGGAGAACCAGTTGTGAGGATTTTGGTTTCTTAACATTGGTGTGTAATCCACATCAAAGGGCAATCCTTTATCTTCATCAGCAAGTGCTTCAAGTTCTCGTTCCTTTCAGTGAGAAAGGTTGTATAATCTTCATATCACAGGTTATTATAAGCCTTCATCTGATCCAGACACAACATGCTTCTTCATGTAGTCTAGCGTCTCTGATCATTTACTCAGCACACACACTGGGGTGGCCAAAAGTCAGATAGTCATATTTGGTAGAAAGAACTTATGTATTTCATCCATCATTTTCTATGCTTGTTATATTGTTCAATAGTTTATTCATAGACTTTTGTTATATTGCTACTTTATTTTCTTCAGTTCTTTTAGCTGAAGATATTAAGCATGTTATTCATTTTTGTTTTCTTAACTCTTGATTTCTGAACATTTAATTCTCTACTTTGTCTTTTTTTGGGGGGGCATCACTGCCCTCTGGTGGTAGTGGGAGGCCCAGCCTTGCTCCTGGAGAGCTGCTGCTCGATTTGAACCACCAAGCCAGTGGGCCGCAGTCCCGCACTCAACCACTAGGCCACCAGGACTCAGTCCTACTTTGTCTTTTTGAGCTTCCTTTTGACACTTTCTGGTCAACTCTTTCACTTGATAATTTCCATTTAATTTATTCTAAATATATATACTCCACGGTGTTAAGCAGGGTTCACTAGAGAAAATCAACATACTCATGAATATATATGTTTATACATCAAGAAGAAATATAACAGCTAATAAGTCCACACAACAGTACAGAGGACTCACTGCAACTCACTTTTTGTGGAAGAGTTAATATACTGGACATCCTTTAACTCACATGGGCATCGGATAGTCTTCCCTCATACAAGGCAGGCAGAGTCTGCCCGGAGGCAGTCATGACAGTCAGTAGCTCAGGAGCTTAGTGAGACAGGTCCGAATGGGATCTTGAACTCAAGCATGGCTACAGGATTCACTAGCCTCAAGCTCAAGCAATGTAGGCACAAGTAGCATGGCGAAGCAGGTCTCAAAGGACCCTCAGGTGCTAACTATATGATCCAAGGGTCGGTTTGGCCCACAGGTAGTATAGTATGCAGGTTGCGGCAGAGAACTAACTAAGCACCAGCACACCAGTCTGATAAGTAAGGATCAAGAGGGAGATGAGATGCCAGCTGTCTTTATTTATTGTGGTCATCCTGCAAGCAAGCTACAGCCTGATTTAACTCCACCCACATGTTTCTATTGCCCTAGTTGGCACAATAAGCCTATCATATCCAGCAAGTATGTGAGTGGAACCTTTATTCTGCATGCTCCCCAAACCTTATTAAAGTTAATATTGGTTTGTTTTTTATATTTTAAGGTATAGATGATGTTGCAATAAATATTCAATTTTAATATAAAAATTATTGCTGCTTCAATTTTCATTTCAAAATTTTACCTCTTCAGAAACCTCATTGCTGAATTCTCAGCTCCCATGAATTGTTAACTTTTCTTCTGAGAATATTTAAAGTTTAATGATGTATCTGGTCAGTAATGCTTTATACTTCCTCATACCTCCATCTAATTACTTCATTAATTATTAAAAATATTCAAAATCACATGTGAATTGAAAGAACTACCATTTTCGTGCCTTATATTTCACATTTTATCTTTCATTTCCTCTGGGAACTTGCTCCATCAATTATTTCTATTCTTTATATATTTTCAACATTTACCTCTCTACTGACTTTTGTTAGATTCAACTTCTTCTCAAGTTTCTTCTATTTAAAATAACAATCTATAGAGCTGAGCCCTGGTGGTGCAGTGGTTGTGTGCTGGACTGTGACCCACAGGGTTGATGGTTCAAATCCAGTAGCAGCTCTCCAGGAGAAAGACTGGGCTTCCTACTCTCACCAAGGCAGTGATGTGGAAAAAACTATAACCTTGTAACTCCTCTAGTTACTCCTGTATTACTTCTCTCTTTAAATTTCTCAAAAATAGGATGCACATATTTCTTTAAAAATATTTTACTGATTTTCTTGGGGGGGTGATTTTATAAATTAGATTCCCATTTGACAATTTCCACACAAATGGTTCAGTGATGTTAGCTATATTTATAACAATGCCTCAGCATTTTAATTGTGTTCTGTCTGTTCCTTTTGCAGAATTCTTGTTTCCCTCCTCTCTTATAATCTTAACTTTGTTCTATTTTTAAACTTTCTATTTTGATCTGGGTGAAAATTTACAATGAAAATTGATTCTCTGTTAAACAACTCATACCCATTTTATCTTATGATATTAATTATAATCCTCGAAATGTAGCTACACTCTTTCCACTTTCTCCCCATTCTTACCATTTCAGTTTCTACTCCTCCTATTTTCCTACACATTTCTGTCTTCTGAAAATTATCCCGGAGAAAAATTTGCCCTTTTGATTTCCTATGGTTGATTGCTCAAAAGAATGTGTACCTCCCTCATTCTTTTGTTCACCCTACAGACCTATCATTTTGCTGAAAGTTAAGCAACCCAGTTAAGTCCAGTCCAGATCTAAAGAGTGACTACAGGACAAAAGCTCAGAGATTCTACCAATCTCTGTCAGATCCTGTGGTAGTTACATAATTTTATGTGAACTTGAAGATGAATAAAAATGTAAAGGTGATATTCAACCTGTCAATCAGGTCACAGCCTGATGGTGCCTTCTCCTGGGCATGGCCTTCTCATAAGGAGAGCCCCAGGAACCGTCTGTTCTCCACCCTCTGCCTTCACCTTCCTGTAGGTGGACCCTGGTTACTGCCAGAGCCCTGGAGTTGTTGCCATCACCATTGAACCCACAGGACTTTGCACCTACTGGCCTGTGAACTTCCTGCACTCCACATCATTGCATATGGCCACGTGATACTGTAGAGGGACTTTTGGACTACGATTGGATCTAAGGACTTGAGTTGGACGAGGTGGGGTGTTTTCTTAATATATAATTACTCCTTGATACAAAGCTTGTGTTTCATCTCTACAAATTAAATTTTCACTTGTTACAAGTTTTTTCAGAGTATCTCTGCTACTTTTCTTTGAAAATTTGTAATTAGAAAAAAGGGAGGTCTCACCTACAAGCATATCCACTTTATAACATACAAATGCAAAAAAGAAAAGAATGCCAAGGTGTATGCTTTACTTGTAAAAATAAACTTGCCATCCTAGGCAGGCAATTTTTACATTCTAAAGACTTCAGGTTATAGATGATTCCACTCCTATTTTTTAGGCAAATGATCAGCTTTTTTCTTTTCAAAAACATCCACTAGAACTGTGCTGATCTACAATCAATTATAAAAACTCCACACCCAAACATGTTCACACAATGTTCTTTTGAAATATGACATTCATCTGAGTGTATCAGGATATAAAATTAATGAAAGTCTAGGAATTAATGATAAGAAAATTTGTAGGTTGACTACTCCTTGTAAAAATTTATCCCTTACT
This sequence comes from Nesogale talazaci, assembly GCA_004026705.1. Taxonomy (NCBI): domain Eukaryota; kingdom Metazoa; phylum Chordata; class Mammalia; order Afrosoricida; family Tenrecidae; genus Nesogale; species Nesogale talazaci. The sequence continues at coordinate 28,163 of PVJH01012825.1, read as the reverse complement.
GTGCACTTTCTTTTATGTGGAATCTTTTACCTCTGTGTGCTTTGCCAAATAAAATAAAACACTGTCTCTTGTAAAGCCAGGTCACACACCACATCCTCTTGTAGGAAGCCATGTGATCCCAGTTCATGAAAAATCACTATTTATTCAATTTTTTAAATTCTAATGGAGTGTCAACTTGTATTTTCCCTAGGTTACTTTCAGAGGAAGTTTGTGATTAACATTAAGTCGCCGATTTTTAAGTATAATATGTTAGTCTGCATAGACTAGAGAATCAAATTCATAGAAACCCATATAAGAGAGAGTTTTATATAGAGGGTAATAGTACATTAGGAAAGCATCTCAACCTAGTCCAGTCCAAGCCCATTAAGTCTGATATTAGCCCATATGCCTAATACCAGTCTATAAAGTCCTCCTAAGACACATGAAACACTGGCAATACACTGAATGCAGGACAATCAGAAGCCAGTGGGTAGAAAACCTTTGGATCCAGTGGTGTTGTAAGCATCTCAACGCTGGCATGAGTCTCTGCAGCTTCTCTGGCTTCCGAGGTCTGGTTGCCTCAGGTTAGGTCCATGTGACTTATCCAGCTCAGGGCGCTAGCATAGTTTCATGTGTCTTGTCAGCTGCAGTGTCTCCCAGGATGTGGAGAAAGAGAGAGAGAGAGAGAGAGAGAGAGAGAGAGAGAGAGAGTTCCTGCCTCTCAAAAGGAATATAGGATTTCCCAGAATTCTCAGGAGAAGGCCAAGCCCCCACAGATACCTCATTGGCTATGATGTAATTGACAAATTAGACTCCCCCCTTCACTCTTAATCCTATCAAGTCCTAATTTGACACCAGATGATGTAACTACCACACATGATGATATTTACAGTGTGATATTATTCTTTTGGCTGAAATAATTGCTCAGGGACAGTAATGTTAATATGTTTTTGTTCTTCATCTTATAGACCATTTAGAGAAAGTACACAAAAATTAAGCTTTCTAAATTGGCCGTTTCTGATAAAAGCAATAACACAGAACTAAAAGAACAATGTTTCTACAGATAAAATGTAGAGAGAGGAATGAGTATAATCGTTTGGATATAAAAAATGAATGTAAATAGAGAAAACGTATCTCAGTAATCAAAGCAAACATACCTGAGTCTTACTAGATATGCCTGATAATCTAGAAGAGTATGAGAATTTTCTATCTCATGGGAGTTAGACACTACAGGAAAAGATCTTAAATATAGAAGATTGTGTTATTATACATTTCCCCTCTTGTGTGTATGCTCCATATATGAATTTTTAAAAAATCAATGTCACTGATTTTTGGATTTTACATAATATTTAAACCTCTTCTTTTGATTAGTTCATTTTGGTGATGTACAAAAGCCTCTTTCCCCCTTACTGTTGCTAAATATGGTTTAGAATGATTAGGGCTTTCTTCATCAAATTACACCTTGTGCTTTTCAACTCCTTAGCAATGTAATTGTTTGTATTTTAGTTGTTCTTTTTACAACATTAATAAGACAGGCATTATCTTACCTCTTGTGGCTCACGACTTTTTACAAATCACGTTTTCCCAAGACAATAGTTTTGCACTTTTAAGTACATGCTATTTTTTGCTCTTTTTCATAATCCTGGTTCTTTGTACTGGACAGACTCAATAAGTAAGCATGTGGGCTATAATTATTGTTTTGGAAGCATTCTACCTGTCTTAAGAAAGTTGTAGAAAAAAGATGAGAGAGACTCCACAGAGATCAGCACAGAGAAGCCAAGGAAAAAGATATCCTACCCTTGCAGATAATGAGATTCTCAGCATAAAAAAAAGATTTATTTTCTCCCCATTGATTAGCAGACAACATACAACTGGACCATTAGCAAATTATTAGCATAACACTGTGAAAGAAAACTAGTAGCTTTTACCAAGCACTGCAGGGAGGCTGTACACCAGACAATGACTATAAACCCCTGACCCAAAAGGCCCGTCCTAGCAGAGGTACTGGATTCATAGAACAAGTTGCCAGCTGTCTCACAGCACCAGCCTCTGATCAGCACCCCAATCCACTTAGATAAGCAACCTGCCCTCTGACTAGGCTATGGCTTCATCCCTCCTTCTTAGACCACTTAGGTTACAGTAAAAAATATTGCTCCCACTTCCCCACTTGGTCACCTACAGCACCCAATCAGAGCAGTGATCTGATGAACCAGAAGTCCATTCCTTTAAGATAATTAACCCAAATTTTAAGAATACAAGAATCCTAACCCTACTAGACACCAATCACTCTGCTATGGCTGTTCTCAACCCTACCCTGCCATCCTAAAAGTTCACAAGGTAGCAGAATTACCTCCTTAATCAGGACTCCACTAAATGTGGGTCTCGGTAAAAACAAAATGTATATAGGCATTATTATTATTATTATTTTACTTTTTTGTTTCAAGCTACATTTTCTGCTCATTTGTTTTCTAGTTCCTCAACATATCATCAATCTGCAAGTTAGGACCCATACCCGAGGCATAGCACCTGGGAAAAGTGTAGGCACCAGTAACCATAAGGTAACAGCTCCTCTGCTTCATAGTTAAGTTTTTTTTCTAGTTTTATTTATCCATTACCCTTTCCTACTTTAATTTTAATATCTAACCTTTTATTTTATAGCCGTTTTGCATATCCTTTTTCTTTATTTTTTTTTCTTTTCTCATTCTTTTCTTCTGGTCAATCCTTCTCTTAACTTCTCTTCCTTATAACATCCAACACTGACACTACTCTTAATTGTGTTGCTTTTTTCTCTCTCAACCATTAATACCCATTCCTGTTTCATTGCACAATAAGATTTTTGTCTAATTTCCTTTCTTTTAACCCAACAATTAACACCATGGGATACTTCCATTTCTGTTACCCTTTTCCTCTCCTCTAATACTTCCTCTTTTACTCATTGATCACCCTAATATTTAGTCTAACATTTCCACACATATACTTAATACAAACTGTCTACCACTCCTCTATTCCAACACCTAACATAGGTAACTATACCCACATACCCCCCTCACTAAAACCCTTAAATCACTCCACGATGTCAAGAAACACCAAAAGATATCCAATTATCTCTCTCTCTCTCTCTCTCTCTCACACACATACACACACACAAGAAACAGACAAAATAATAAAACACCAACAATACCGAAATGAAATGCCTGAAATTTAGTATTTTATGGAATTAACAGCAATAAAATAGAACTTAAAATAATGATTATTGCACTCATACAACAGATAAAGATTATGTCTGCGGGGTAAAGTGAAAAAAAAAATTAGAAAAGCAAGAACCCTCACTATATGTCTTACAAGTCAAACTCCAAACAGAATCACAGAAGTCAAACATTACAATAAGAGAATTGCACAATATCATAAAAGAACAGAGAAAGAATTGAAGGGATGGAAACTCAAATTAGTCATCTAGAAGACAAATCTATAGACTGAAATCTAAGAGAAGACAAAGTGACAAAAATGCAAAAGAGAGTGAGAAAAGCTTGAAAACAAGGTGGGACACATTCAAGAGGAACAAGCTGCATCTGAAAAGGATTCTAGAAGAGGAAGAAACAAACATCCACACAGAGAATAATCCAAGAACTCCTACAAGAAAACTTTCTACAATGCCGAAAGAATGAAAAGATAGCTATCCAGGAAGCTGAAGGAACCACACATCAGAAGACATTCCAAAAGGAAAACTCCTGGGAAAATTGTAGTTAACATATCAAACACCAATAACAAGCAAAACATTCTAAGTGCAGCCAGAGGGGGGGAAACAATTTCCTTCAGAGTGTCAGCAACTAGAAAAACTTGGGATTTCTCAGCAGAAACCATACAAGCAGAAGATAGTGCATACAGAATTCTGAAGGGGAGAAAATGTTAGAATAGAGTCTTGTACACAGCAAAAATATCACTCAAATATGATGGAGAAATAGAAGTATTCCAAGACAAGGAGAAACTAAAGATATTTGCCAAAACCTGACCACCACTCCAAAAACTACTAAATGAAGTACTATGGCCCCCAAATCAACAGCACACAAATCTAAAATAAACATACTATACAATTCCTCACAAAAACCAACACACATGGAGCAACATCAAAAGGATGGAGTAATACAAAACAAAGAAACCAAGCATAACACACGTACACATTTAATCACAGCATGCACAAAATTGAGCAAAACGAATGTAACAAATACACACATATTAATAATCTCACTGAAAATAGGTGAATGAAATGCACAATTAAAGAGGCAGAAAATATTAGAATGGATAAGAAATCAAATCCATCAATAATCCTGTAAAGACATATAAAAATCTTGTAAATACATACAAAATAAAAAAATCCTGTAAACGTATGCAACCACTGTGGAAAGCAATATGGTGATACTTAGAGCGTCTGAGAATTAAAGTTTCACACACTCCAGAATACCACTCTTAGGGATGTACCCTAGAGAAATAAGAATCAAAACATGAGTGAATTTATGCTCTCCCATGTTTATAATAACACAGTTCATAATAGCAAGAAACTGGAAGCAGCCAAAATGCCCAAGAGTGGAAGAATGGATAAAGAAACTAGTGTACATACACACAAAGAACACTATGCACTCCTAAAAAAGGAGTGACAGAAGCATGAATCACCACATGACATGGAAAGACCTGCAATCATTGTGCTGAGTGAAGTTAGTCAATCCCCAAAGTACAGATATTGTGAGATTCTACTGTGACAAGAAGAAACACAAAGTAAACAAATCTTAGGGAACAAATCCTAAACAAAGGAACAGAAAGTCTGCCTAGAAATCATGACAAATACCTCACTTTTCTTAAGTGTATTTCATAATAACCACCTCAAAAGAGGAAGCTTCATATAGGCTAGGGTTGCTCCTCTAAGAAGAAGGAAAGAGGGAAAGTCTATCCACTTGATTGTATGCAATATTGAGACAAGGCTATAACAAATCAAGTGACGCTCCACAGAAATGAGAGGAGAATCTTACTGAGAAACCAAGTCAAAACCAGAGGAGGGGAGTATCTACAGAGGAGGCACTTATATTTTTGTTGGTGAGTATAGTGGGTTAATCAGGAGGAGAAACCTCACATCAGGGAGGGATGCTAAAGAATAATTGTAGGGAACGTGGGGGAATAATAATAATAATACTGTTAAAGTCCTGCATGTTATATGTTAAAGACACTTTGAATGTTCCTACCGAACACTTGGTGAGCCATATATATCACTTACTAAGCACAAGGATGGCCTTGGATGTTGGCCTTACAGGGATCATAGAATCCCTCCCAAAGTCCACACCAGTAGTACTCATCCTGGAAGCTCAAATGAATGAACTGGGCCCTACTCAAATGATTTGGGCCCTTCATAAACTATGCTCAAGCAGATGGGTTCTGGACTCACACCTTTGATTTAAGACTGAAATTTCTTGTTAGTAGAGGAAGCAGAAGAGAAAGCAGCTGTTGGACTTGGCTTAGTGAGCATCCAATGAAAGGAGACCCAGATCACCATGTGTTCAGTACCTCCACACTGCCCTTGCAGTAGTATGACAGGGATTAGTCTGATATGCAAGCATCTGCCCTTGTAAGAAATGTTACAGCAAAATTTTCTCTAGCACCAACCCCCATGCTCTAGGTAAAGAGAGCTGAATCCATTAAGACATTAATTTGAACCGAGCAACACAGCATGGATCGCAGCTTGCAGTTGAACTACACTCTCATAAGCACCTCATATCAACAGTACCTTAAACTCTATGGAATTGGCAAAATTATCGATGTTATCAATGTAATTGCCTGATGCCACATGTGGGTGATTGGCAATGTTTTCTATTTTGTTTGCGTTTGTTGTTTTTCAGGCTTTGGGTTTTTTTTCTTTCTTTTTGTTTTGTGTTTTCTTTCTTTCTTTCATTTTGTTTTTCTTTCTTTCTTTCTTTCTTTCTCTAAGCTCCTTTCTTGTTTCTTTTTGACATAATATGATTGCCAAAGAAAACCAGACTTGTTCATAACCTGTGGGCAAGCAGATTGATTCTGGACTCACACTTATTTATAGAGCCAATCCATGAACAGTTAGTTCTTAGAGCATGACCTTGCTCAATGCTTGCCTTCAAGAAGAGATCATTGAAGATAAGGGTACAAAAACAGAGTGTGGCAAAAAAAAGCAGATGGTGCCTGGATATCAATTGGAATAGTCTTTGGAGCTTACCTGTTTCTATTCAAACAAACAGCCAACTAAATCCATACAGAAGAAGCAATTCAGCCTGTGTGATTCAAAGATGGAGATTAAAAAATTCTAATATGATGAAGGGAATAATATCATAGCTTAAATTATGAACATTCAATTTGAAGAATGGAGGACAGTGGGAACCCAAAATCCATCTGCAGGGTCTCTAGTCACATTAAGCCACTAGCAGACACCATTTGGCCATAGGCAAGGAAGTGAAACAGCTTTATGATCAATCAGAAACTTGTAAACTTGATTGTCATGAATCAAACCATTTTATAATATGGCCAGTTGACCCCCCCACTTGACCAATCTAAATATTATCTAGGTGTAAATATTTCTTGTTTGTTCTATGAAAGAAGCTTCTCTGATTTTAAAATATTGTTGATGGTCTTTTCTTTCTTACTCCTTATTTTACTTTTATCTTTATATTATTATGATGATGGCTTTTTTCTTTCTGCCTCATTTTGTTTTTCATTGCTTATGTTAGTTACCCCAGTTTAAAACACACAGAAGGTACAGATGATTCGAGACAGTAACTTAAGTAAGGGTTTATGGGGACAGGAGCTGGGGAGGGTCAGAGGAATGGAGGAACAAACAATGAATGTGGGAAGAGAGAGAGCAGAAGAACTGACTGTGATGATGTATATACAATATTTTTAAGACAACAATGGGAATGTATGACATATGAATTTTATATCAAAGAAACTACTTTTAAAAAATGAAAGAAACCAAAATTCACCATGGGTGAAGGAGGAAGAGTTTGTTCTTAAGGGGCATTGAGTTGAGGTTAATAGTGATGGAATTATTTGGAAAAGTATGTCAATAATGACTATATAACTGAATATAATCAGCACTGAAGAAAACATATAAAGGTGTACCATTTGAGAATGTTTTGTGTGTATATTTTTATCACAGGTAAAATATACTGTGAGAGAGGAGAGAGAGAGGAAATATGGGGAGCTAGAATTTTAAAAAAAGAACTAGAGGAGCTTATACTAAGACTCAAGTGTAAAATATTTGGAAATGAATATGGCAACATGTATATAAATATGCTTAATACAAATGATGTATTGAATGTTATAAGAGCCTTAAGAGCCCCCGATTAAATCTATATTTTAAAATATATACTGATAATTGCACTAGTAATGAGTACAAGGAAGAAAAATTGGCAAAAACATTGTCTGTGGTAACGACTGTACAAATTTTGCTTATAAAAATAAAACAAAAAGAAAGTTCTAGTACTGTGTGATTTAATGTTTTATTTCTTTTACAGTAAAGAAGCTACTTCTTATTTTGTGTGTGATCAAAGCGAGTTTTATGAAGGTTAAAAGAAGTTTCAGATTCACATAGGCACCCACGAGATCC
>PVJH01012825.1:0-20469 GCA_004026705.1 Nesogale talazaci | reverse complement strand
AATCCAGCAGCAGCATTTCTGGCCAGAAACCTGAACCTTTGAGCATGCGCAGTATGCCATTCTTTCCTGACCGATAGCTCAATTTCCCAAGCATGCATAATAGACCCCTTTTTTCTTACACTACCTACCTATCATTCCCTCCTGAAGAGATATCGACCCAAATCTTTGGGATACTTGGCATTGACATGCTAGGCTAGTTCCTGCTGATAAAAGGGACGATGTGGGACTTTGGGTTCACACCCTTCCTACTCTTTTGGAAAGGGTTGTCCATTCAGGGCTGAAGATGGTCCAGGAGATGGCATATTGGTTCAGAGGCTTTTGCAACCTGGGAACATTTGGAAAACAAAGAAATGAACATTTTAAGTGAGACCATGGCAAGGTTGTAAAGCAGCAGTGCCCCTGGAGCAGGTTGGTGTCACAGGAAAGGACTTAAAATCATAGGATTAACAGGCATGAGTGTTTTCTCATTGTAAACACAGAAACAGGGTGCAAACATTCACTAGCCTAAAGGCTGTGAGGGGTCTGGGGTAGAGTCATTTGTGGAGCCCTCATCTGTCCTGGGGTGGCGATGAAATATCATTTTAAGACCGTCCAGTGGATCACAGGAGTACTCATCTGTGGTTTCTGTCTTGGAGGGGTCAGAGAGTGATGGTTTTCAGGGTTTAGGGACGGAGCCGAGTGTCGACGAGAACATCCACTGACCTTGCTGGCATATTGATTACCTGAGGTTCCTGACCTGCTATAGCTCTCTGGCTGCTTTGCTTGCTAGGCAGGGCCAATTGTCAAAGAGTAGATGCTCACCTGGCCTGCAGATGCCCTCCCTCTTGGCTATGTGCGATAAGTCAAAGGACACCTTGGTGGACAGCTTGCTTGCCAGTGTGGTATGGCCCTCAGGTGGACCTATTCTGGCTAGGTCCATTCTTTGCCCTGTGGCCTGGTTCCGTACGAAAACATACCACTTGGCACTTTGGTCATGGGTCTGGAAACCTGGCAGATGTCAGGGACCCCAGTCTTTGCCTGCAAACTGGACCCAACTGTTTTTTTAGACAGCAAACATTGGCCACCAGCCTAGGTGACTGTATAGGGCCTATATAGCGGGCACGAGCAATCCACTGACCTCCAACGATGAGACCACTGCTTGGAGAGGGCTCCCAATAGCCTTCAAAGGCGCCCAGTCGTGGGAGCGGTCTCTCATACCCAGGAAGGGTAAGAACGATTGATTAGTAGTTTAGAGAACATCCGAACCGGAGTCCTGCATAAGCCAGCAGGGATCCTGCCACCACCTCCAGCCACTGGGCCAGTCAGAACACCAAGCACACCACCGAGACCCAAACAGGCCATGGTTACGTACCGAACCTCGCCCAGCCTGCAGGCAACAGAGTCCCAGCCCCGCCCAGAAACCAGGGCTGGGGAGGCCATGAGAGCTCCAGGGAAGGCAGGTTCAGAGAGGCAGAGGTAAAGTCCCACACACCAGTAGGAACAGGCGAAAAGCAGACATGAACGCAAGTGGCTGCAGCAGTACAGTCCATTATGCCTCTTCCCACGAGCGGGTTCTGGGGCCATTCGCCTCGTGGTGTTTTGCAGGAGTTCGGCCGGGCTCTTTACAGCTACGCTGTTCCCCATGGGTGGTGAGGTGCAAACCAGTCCCAAAGGTGGTGCAAACCTTTTATCTCTGAGTCACATGGCACCAAAATATGTGTGAGGTCTCTCTAGAAGGAATACATATACCGCGATCCTTGGCTCCGCACAAAAAAGAATTCAAGTCGAAGTCTGGTTTGTGATCCAAACGAGTTTTATGAAGGTTAAAAGAAGTTTCAGGTTCACACAGGCATCCAAGAGATCCCTCACTCCCACTTCAAACACTGAGAGAGAGAGAGAGAGAGAGAGAGAGAGAGAGAGAGAGAGCGAGAGAGATGCGCGGTCGGCTCTGAACAACAGCCAGGCTGTGCTGCATTGCAGAGCGGCTGCTGGGAACGAACCAAAGCTACTTCTCTAAGGTGTTTTTCTTTTACATATTTTTAAAGATTAGGCAAGCATAAAAATTCTTAATATTATAAAAAATTTAATAGTCTTGTCATTTTAAAATTCTTAAAATTTAAATTCTCTCTTCAAACATATATGTCCAAGATATTTTAGTACCAAGCAGATTTGGGTAAGGTGGATAAACTATTTGGAATTAAAGTTACTCTTTGTAGAACTGATCACTATTAGATCACTCAGTTTCAGAGAAGGTGACATTTCTGAAGTGTATGTTTAAATTTGGGTTCACTAATGCAAATGTTAATATTATGTACTATATTATTTCCAAAAAATGTGTTCACTTAAATTAACACGGCACCTCCAACAACTAGGACAAAGTCAACAGCATAAGCACTCCAACAGCAAAAGAAAAGAAATCATAAAAATTGGAGCAGAAATAAATGAACTGGTAACAACAGAGCAATTGAAAAATCAACAAAGCAAAAAGTTGATTCTTTAAAACGATCAACAAACTGTTTTCACATTTAACAAAGGGAAAGAGAACTGATGAAAATATCTAGAATTATGGATGAAACAGATGGACTCACAACAGATCCAAATGAAATAAAAAAGATTAATAATACACTATTATGAAAAATGATATTCCAACAGATTCCATAATCTGGATGACATGGAAAAGTACCTAGAAAAACATTCTCTAGCCAAATTAATACATACAGACATTAAGAACTTGAACAGGACCATAGCAAAAAAAAAAAGAGAAAGATACAGACAAGATCATCAAGTACCTACCACCTAAAAAGGGTCCCTGTCAAACTGACTTCACAGGAGAATTCTACCAAATACACAGAGAAAAGCCTGTCAAAAATCCTACACAAACTCTTCCAGAATATAGAACTAGATATCAAAGACCCAAACTCATTCTATGAAGGCAGCATAACCCCGATACCAAAAATATACAAAGAATAATAAAGACAGAAAACTATGTGAACATGGATGCAAAAATTCTCAACAAAATATTGGCCAATGTGAGCCAACAGCATATTAAAAAATAATACACCATGACCAAGCGGAATTCATCTGAGGGATGCAGGGATGGCTGGACATTTGAAAAATGCTTGACATAATCCACATTATCAAGAAAAAGGAAAAGAACTATATGATCGTATCAATTGATCAATTGAAAAAGCATTTGATCCAACAACCATTCCTAATAAAAACTCACAAAAAGATAAGATTAGAAGGCAATATCCTCAATACAATAAAGGCTGTATATGAAAACCCAATACTACTTTCAATAGAAAAAAGCTGCAAATGTTTCCACCAAATAAGAGATGTCCCTTATCCTTACTGTTATTCAATATTGTGCTAGAAGTGCTAGCCAAAACCACAAAACAACAGCGAAAAATCAAGGGGGTACAACTGGACAACTAAAAAGTGAAACTTTCACATTCACATTTGTAGATGGTATGGTTTTATATATTGAGAATTCTAAAGTGTCCAGAATGGGATTATTGGAAACAATTAAGGAGTTTAGTAGAGTAGGGGGATACAACATTAACAGGCAGAACAATTTTTTTGGTACATATTAGTGACAGAATACCAAAAAATACATCAAGAAGACGATACCATTCAATACTACCTATAGCAATCTACAAATTCAAGGCATTCCAAGTCTAAATTCTAGAATCGTTCTTTAAAGAAATGGAAAAATAAATTACCAATTTCATATGGTGAGGGAAGAAGCCCAGAACAGGGAAAGAACTCCTCAAAAAGAACCTGACCTCCCGACACAGTCACAGTTGCTATAACAGCGTGGTACTGATATAAAGAGAGATACAGGAGAGAAAACTCAGAGATAAAAATTAGCATTAAATGGGAAATATAGGCCTTCTTCAACAAATGGTGATGGAAAAACTTTATATTCATCTGCAAAAGAATGAAACACATCCATATCTCACCCTGTTCCCCCTGTGGGCATGCCAGGACCTTTCTTTCCTATTTCACTTTTACCCTGGGAATGGTATGTAGCAATATCCTTTTCATATTCCTCCTTTAACTCGATGACTTTCTGATCATAGCTTTGTTTATCTTTGGCTGATTTCTCATACCATATTTCACACTATATATATATATATATATTTTTGCAGTATCCCCAATAGACAGGACTGGTGACTTCTGATCTTTGGGCAGTGTTCTGAGCAGAACAAGAAGAAAGGAGTTAGAGATAAGCTTTTTAGGGGTATTGGGATCCATTTTGTTTTTTCTTTTTTGGATCACTTTTGGGAGGAACATAGTTTTTCATCTGCCTGTCATAACGTAATTTTTGCCATATCTTCAAACTTTGACTTTTCCTTTGCAGACACGGTCTTCCAGCTCTCAAAATAATTCTTGGAACTTGGCAAAGGTGACCGAAGAGCCAGGTGCTTCTTCTTGTGCTCTTCCTGGGAGTTCTACAAAAAGAAGGCATAATAAGACATCTTTCCCTGCGACTTGTTGGAATCTATTTTGCCCAACATGAGAATCCAGGACTGAATGGTGTGAGCGAGCCTACAAGCTTTTTCCTCGTCCTGAGAGCCAATCGTATCTGTCAGAAAAACCTCCTTCTACAAGCTCCAGGGTGAACTGATTTATGGCTAGTGCTGTGCTCAGCCTCTTGTTTTACAGTCTTCGCCACATGGCAACCTGAGGGGAGCTCAGCTACAGGACACCTGGAATTTTCTATCCATCTCTCTAACTTCATCTTTTCATCCATGGCTTTAGCTGCTCTACAATTAGCAGCAAGTTTCGTGTCATCTAACATTGGTCTTTTCTTTTGTCATGTGTCTTAAAAGACTTTCTGCTTTCTTCATGAATGATGCTATGGATGTCCTCCTAGAGTTCACCAGGCCTTTCGTCCTTATTGTTTAAATCAACAAATCTGTTCTTGAAATTCAAATGGGGTGACTCCAGGCGATATTTTGGTTTATGCCAACAAGTTTTAATTTTTTTCAGCTTCAACATGAACTTAGATATGAGCAATTGATGGTCAGTTTCACAGTCAGCCCTTAACCTGCTTTTAGTTGCTGTATATTGAGTTTCTCCATGGTCTATTGCCATAGGTGTAGTTAATTTGACTTCTGCATATTTCACCTGTAGAAGTTCATGTATAATCTCCGTTTGTGTTGTTGAAAAAGGGTATTTGCAATGAAGAAGTCATTGGTCTGCAAAATTTGATAATGCAATCTCTCCAGTTCTATGTCTATTAGTGAGACCATATTTTCCAATTACTATCCCTTCTTCTTTGTTTACAACTATTGCATTCACATCAACACCAATAATTTTCAGTGATCTTTTAAAATAATTATTTCATTGGGAACTCTTATAGATATTATAGCAATTCATAATTCAATAAGAACAAGCATAATTATACAATTGCTGCCACCATAAGTTTCAAAACATTTTATTTCTTCTTAAACTCTTTGATATCAGCTCCCCTTTCTCTCCCACCCTAACCCCTGGAAACCCTTATCATTATATTATATCATATTACACTATACTATATTATATTATTGTTGTTATTATTAATTTTTGCCATATCTTAAACCATCCAATGTATGCATTCACCTACAAATTTGTTATTTGTCCCCCTTAAGTGGGGTTATATAGTCATAATTGCTATCAGTTCCCCCTTCCCTCCCCACTCCACCTTCCCATACCCTCAAGGACTCATTACTTCTGTTACTGTTTCTGAAGGGTTATCTATCTTGGCTTTCATATGGCATAGCACTTTAGAAATGCATACTAATCCTCCAGTTTTTTAATATTTCTCACTTCTATATGGTCACTAATCTTATTAGGCCTACATATATTCATTTGTATAATTAGGTTCATTCAAGGTAGATGTATCAATGCATCTTGAAAGCATGTCTGATCAGTTTCTTCCTCAATAATTTTTATGTTGGTGCATAAATCTGAATAGTTTTTGTGTTGATTGGATTCCTTGAAGACAAAAAGATATAATTCTATTATAGATAGCATTGTACTTCAAGATAGATTTTGAAATATTATTTTTGACAATAAATTCAAAGTCATTCCTCCTGATGGTCTCATTTCAGTCAAAGCATGCTTTAAGATTTTCTGATTCAAAATGGCCAATACCAGTATATTTCAGCTCACTATTGCCCCAAATATCAATATTTACAGGCTCCATTTCATTTTTTATGACTTCCAATTTTCCTATCTACATTCATATATTCAAAGTTTAATCAGTAGATATTTGCAGCTTTTTTCTTTGATCTGTGCCCTATCACCAAATGAAGATTCGGATGACGCATTCATATCACCATGGTAGAGTCTCCCTTGAGAATGAAGCTCCACCCTCGTCACATTTTGAGTGCCTTCCAACCTTAGGGTCCCATTATCTGGCTTTATCACAGATAAAGTTCTGCTTCCATTTATTAAGCCTTGTTGTATCTGGCAATGTGTCCATCCTATACATAAGATTTTCAGTGACTACTTCCTCTGACGTAGGCATGTGATTTTTCACAATCTGTTATTAATCTGGGAACAGTGCTAATATCTACTCATTTTGGTTGACGTTGTCAGCAATTGAAATAACAGTGACATAGCTCTCATAATCAATGCACCACATGAGCAAAAACAGTATAACAATCTGACAGACAGATGGCTGAAACAATAAATAGTTTCTTAATCTGTAACATTATGCTTCAAGAATTTTCCTCCTTTAAAGACTTGCATATTTGACATCAAATTAACAATGACAATTCCAAAAACTAAATGAGAAACTCAGAAAGCTTGAGTTTATATTAAATTGTGGTATATTAAGTTGTAATTAATATAACAAATGCCACTGGATTGGACATACAGAAAGTAATCAAATGCAGTTTTTTTGGTTGTGTATGCTTTCAACCAAAAATTTTTAAGTAATAAAATGTTTAATTTTTAGGTTTACTGTTTCTTTTGAAAAAAAACCCTCATAATTCGGGCACTTTTGTTATCAACGATCTTTGACTGAACAGTAGCTGCCTTCTTAAGATGAGTAGTTAGACTTCATCTGCCAGTTCCTACTACTCATAATTGTCATGCTCTTGAACTGACACCCGAGTGCTTCTTCATTTGGTGTGCTCTGTTTCCCAGAACTTGTGGAGCAAGCATGTTTACCCTTTCATTTTCTACTTAATCCTGGAATAGCAAGTAAATAATTTCCAAGTATGCAAGCACAAGCAATGACAGCTTTAGTTTAAGTTCACAATAGCCTGCTCTGTAGAGTGATCAAAGTGAGATAAAACACAGCAGTCTCTGTCAGTGTCTTACGATTAAACCACACATCAGGCTGATTTTGAAAGAAAAGGGGTAAAAATAGATAGATGAGACACATAGTTAGGATTTTATAATTCTCTGTCTATACCGCACAATACACAATAAAGATAAGAATATAAAAGAATACTAGTCAATTAAGACAATCCATATCTTTATGGGTTTTACTCTGAGGAGTATTACATATAGAAAGTTCAGGATGGGCTGAGCCCCGATGGTGTAGTGGTTGAGTGTGGGACTTCGCAGCAAGGCTGGGCTGCTCCCATGACCACCAGAGGGCAGTGATGTCCCCTTCCCCCCAAAAGAAAGTATAGGATGAAGATATTAATTACCATTACATGAAATTTGCATTACTCAGAGGTTACACTAGAAAGAAAAAGGAAGTTTCTTGTACGAGGTTACAAAGATCAGTGGCAAATAATGTAAGAATATGAATACAACCTTTCAAGTCCTGTGCCATAATCCAGAGTATTTAATTTTACTTTGTAATTTTATTAATTCAAAGGGAGGAAAGAGGAATCATATTTAGGCAAATCCTACAAAGGTTTTAAATATCAGTGATTATCTGTGACAGATTGGATAAGATTAAAAAGATAGAATGGACAAATGGACAATTATCTTTATTTTTGCCTATCATAGTTGATATTGAGTAAGTAATGAGTATAATGTAAAACTACAGGTGACAAGGCATTACTGTGTGTTTATTTTTTTAAATATGATACTAGTTATAAAAACAGAAATGGTGAATCACTATTGAATGTTATAAAGTTTTTCTTTAGATTTAAAGGTTGCCATGATTTTCCCATATTGACTGATGGATGACTGCATGAAATATAAACATTAGGATTAAAATGCCTAATGGTGTCAAAGCTAGAAAGGATCAGAAAAATAAAGATAAATGTTTTCCAAGTTTTATGATAAAATATTAGAAAATGGTGGACACTACCCCAATAGGATAGGTTTGCTTATCAAAAGAAGAAAAGAGATGCTAACAAAAATAGAAGGAAAACAACACATAGCCAAGCACATAATCAATACTCATGGAAGCAACTGTCAAGAGATCAAACTATGTAAATCTGCTACACAGAACCCCTTTAAAGTGAAAAAAGCAAAGATGTTTCTTTGAGGACTTAAATGTGCCTGACTCAGATTATTGTGCTTTCAATTGCCATAAATACATGTGAAAGTTGAGCATTATTTAGTGAAGACAGAAAAAGAATTGATGTGGACTGAGGCCCGGTGGCGTAGTGGTTGTGTGTGGGACTGTGGCCCACAGGGTTGGTGGTTCAAATTCAGCAGCAGCTCTCCAGGAGCAAGGCTGGGCTTCCTACTCCCACGAGGGCAGGGATGCAGCAACAAACAAACAAACAAAAAACTCCAAGCAAACAAAAAGAAAAGAATTGATGTATGTCAATTATGGTGCTGGCGAAGGATGTTGTAAGTACCATGGACTGCCAAAAGAACAAACATGTCTGTCTTGGATGACATATAACCAGAATGCTTCATGTAGTCAAGAATGGCAAGACTTCACCTCATATGATTTGGACATGCTATCAGGAGACACCACTCCCCAGAGAAGCACATCATGCTCTGTAAAATGGAGGGATAGCTATAAACAGGAAGGCCCTCAAGGATATGGATTAACACTATCACTCTGACAATGGGCTCAAAATAAGAACAATTGTTAGAATGCAATAGGACAGGACAGTGGTACTTCCTTTTGTTGCACTTAGAGTCTATATGTGTCAGAACCAACTCAAAGGCACCTAATAACAGCAATATTTAAACTTTGAAAAAACAAAGAACAATGTTCTCCTGTGAACTTCTTAGTAAGCATGGCCCAATTGACACCTTGCTTTTCGACTTCCTGTGTCCATACCTTTAACATGATACATGTGTTATAAATCTGTTTTAATTTGATAATTTCTATGATGTGGCCCTAATAAACTAATACAGAGACTAAACAATATAAAGGTATTTTGTTTTATTACAAAAACATATCAGTTCAGGGTTAATAATTTTGTAAGCACCTTGTATTGCAGAATGTTTAAGAAAAATGGAAGGGTAACATAATTAAAAATAAAGGAAAATAGAAGGGACCCTAAATCTTCCCTATTCCATCTACCATTGCTGAAATGTCTGGAATGTTCAAAATAGTCATTTATATGAACTAAACCATTGAAAAATCTTAATTTGCATGAATAATATTTTTACTTAAAGGTAATATTTATTAAGTCCTAAATAAGTCAAGACTATATAACAATAAGGACATACTGGATTATAGAGACCATTAGCCTGAGGTCAAATGGTGTCCAAGATATTGCTGCCATACAGACCTTCTTAGAGGATATGGAGTTCAAAGAAAGCTGTAATAATTACATGGCCAGTGGCAGATCGATACATCTAAGTTACCTGTGTAACTCTTTGGGGATTGGAAGGGATGATTGGGACATTTACATTATGTAGCAGCAATTTAAAATATTGGTCCAGGGTTTATTCTGAGGTAGTCAGAAAACTACTCCAAATTTTGTGACCCACAATATAATTATCTCCACCTAGGTCACACCCAAGTAAGGCCCTAAGGAAGATTGTCCCTCCCTGGCCAGGTGGCGGTGTGGAAGTAAACCACTTTCCAATATACTATATCAGGGGGCAAGATTCTTCACATCCCTGGTCTATGGTCAAAGGGAGTGCACAGAAACTTAATGCATAGAAAGATTTTGTAAATGGATTTTAAGCTTTTTTTGTCATCATGTTGTTGTTAGGTGCCATCCAATTGGTTCCCACTCATAGCAACCCTACACACAATAGAGCAAAACATGGCCTATTCCTGAGCCATCCTTACAATTGTTCTCATGTTTGAGCCCATTGGTACAGTCACTGTGCCAGCACATCTCTTTGAGGGCCTTCATCGTTTTCATTGCACTCTACTTTTCCAAGCAGGATGTCTTTTTACAAAGTCTGGCCGCTCATGAAAACATGTCAAAATATATAAGACAATGTCTTGCCATTCATGCCTCTATGGAGCACGCTGGTCATATTTCTAAGACATATCTGTTTCTACTTTAGCAGTCTAGAGTACTTTCAATTTTCTTCTCCTCCACCACAATTCAAAACCATGCATTCTCCTTTGGTCTTTGTGGCAGTCATGTGCTTATGTTAATTTTATGATTGAAATGTAGGGGTGGAGTCTACCCTGTTAATCTGGAGATAGCCACTAAGTAGCCAATGAGGTCTCTATGTGGGCATGGCTTTCTCCTGAGACTTCTGGGAAATCTCGAGATATTTCCCTCGTGAAGATGAAAAGCTATCTTCCCCAGTTGTTGGGAGTTAGTCTGAGAGGCGATGAGTCAAGGAAAAGACAAGCTGGCAGCGTCCTAGAAGCTGGAGGAGCTGGCGGAGAGACCACACAGCTTTTCCCTGAGAGAGCCAGACCTCTGAAGCTGGAGAAGCATGCTGTTGAGAAGCATGCTTCTGAACCCTGGAAGCGAGGAGCCAAAGGGAGACCCCTGCCAGTGCCAGAATTCTGCATCCACTGACCTGTGACTTCATGAGTCGGAAGGAGAGTTTGTAGACTGATTTCGGGCATGTGGGTTAATATCGGACTTATGACTTTGTACTGGATTGGGCTGGGATGCCTTCTTAGTGTCACATTCCTTTTGTATATAAACCCTTTCCTTATATCTATATGTGTGTCTATGAAATTTGTTCCTCTAGTCTACCCGGACTGACACATTATGGTACCTCAGGAGTGGGGTACTAGAGGAACAAATCATAAGATGGAAAGTAGAAGCTTGTGTGACTTGTGTCTCGTGGTATTGTTACTTCTTTGGCTAGACAGAAGTCCGATATGTCCTTGGAGTTTACTGAGTTATTTTCTGGAAACAATATGGGAAGTTAAAGTTTTGATTATTTTATTTGGATGCTGTCTTTGGTTATTTCTATATAAAATGAATACTGTTAATGTATAATATCTTGAGCTAAGGGATAAAAACTGCTTTTTAAATGCCTCAGAACCTGTCCTGCTAAAGAAGAATGGTTAAGAAGGTCAGAATGCCTGACCAAAAGGAGGGATCTGTTTTGATGCCTTCAGAGACCTAATTCAATGTTTTTGTGTACACAGTAGTTTAGATAAGGATATAGATAAGCTTAATAAGTATTCACCTTGACTGTTTAAAGAATTAAGTTTGATTTCTGACTATGCTGCTTATACTGATTTTTATGCCTGTTATTGTAAATATAAGGATGCATAGAAATGTTTATTGGGAGGTATGTAAAACAGTTTGCAAATTTAGTTACCTCAAGCCAAGCATTGACCTCTAGAGGGTTTAGGACTTGGTGTGAAAGACATCTCTGAAGTGATTAACCCCACCTTGAGCTTAAATAGGGTTAGGCCACACCTGGAATGACTTCTCTGAAGAAAGTAGCTCCACCCAGGCTTTTGGAATACTCCCTACTTGTAGTCTGAGAGAAGGTCAGACTGACCCATAAAGGAGGATAGAATCAATTTCCTTGGAATATCCTGACTAGTGATTGTCTTCAAAAGCGAAGGAATCTGGAACAATGAAAGTAACTCCTCTCTGGGTCTGAATGTTAAAGGAAACTTGTGGCAGGCTGAAATGCTTGTTAGGTGACCACCCAGATTTACTGCTTGTCGGTGAAAGCAGGAGAAATGCGGAAATAAAGAGCCGGGTTGACTTTGGCCACTGACACCTGGGGGCTTTGTTCCCAGGAAATAGAGGAGAGGAGAGTGGGTTTACTGGTCTCAAGTTCATGACCTAGCATGAGAGAGCTAGGCATGTTGAGAATTTGTTGTGACCTTGGTCTAAAGGAAGGTGACCAATAGCTACCCTGGTAGACTAAGTGGAAAAGCCCCCATTGAATTGACCAGAACCCAACCAGAGGAAGAGATGTGATTTAAGTCCGTGAACTGGTGCATATCATTGCTGCCTTTTTGGATGGCCTGTCCTGATTTAACTTTGCTAATGGATGCACACTTCACAAGTTTCCCACTGGAATGAAGATTCTTCATGTTGAAAGATATGATTGTTTCCTCAGAGCACTGGGTTGATGTATGTGGACAATATAGAAATTAGATACCCAAAATGGGGGAATAAAGGCACAAGATGGTTGGCTTGCAAACTCTTATATGTGGTGGAATATATATTCATAAGATTAGAGGATCAAGGTGTAAATATTTTGTAACTACAGTTGTAAGGCACAGGATACCTTTTGTTCACTTACAGAATGTTATTTTTAGATGAATACATTTAGTGAAAATACATTTTAAGAGAAAAAACAGAAAGAGTTGGTGAGGAAAGGGAAAGGGTATATGTAACACTACACACACATTTTTAGAAAGGAGAAGAAACAAAATGAAAATATATTTTCTGTTTGGGGACTTCCCCCCATTCAGGATCCTACACAAGTCTGAGAGGACGTGGGTGCCAAGGGTACATGGTATGCAAGCTGTAGGGGTGCTGAATCGGGGGCCTGGGAAGCACCTAAGTGTGGGTCAATCAGGTGGAGTTGACACAAGTGTGGTGTTTTGTTTGTGCTCAGCATGGGTGGTGGCAGCTGGCGCAGAGTTCTATAGCTGGAGCTCCTGTTGTATCAATATTTTCTTGGTATCAATGTTCTGTGAGGGAGGGAGACAGTCCTGGCAACTGTGCTACCATGTGAACACACTTCATCCTAATATCAGGTGCCAAGCAGGGGCTGTGTGGAGGAGTAGAGCAACCACTACAAGGCAAGTTCGTGACTTGAATTCCTTCAGGTACTTCAAGTCAAGCTACAGGCTGGCGAGGGGGCTGGGGTCAGAGACAGTTGTTATGCCTTGCACCCTCTCGTGTGCTGCCTGAAGCTTTAAAAGTTTGCTGTAGGGGAGACATCTGGAAGTATAATAGTTCCACACTGAGTTGCTAGTTTTGAGGTCAGCAGTCTGAAACCACCAGGCAATCTGCAAGAGCAACAAGGTTTTCTACTCTGCTAAACTGTTAGTATGGGAGACTCAGAGGGACTATTCTTCCTGCCCTATGGGTTGGCGTCTATTCGATGGCAGTGAGTTTAATTTTTGTGGCAGGGAGGTAGTTCCAGCTGCTGCAGCCAAGCAGAATTGCTGAGACAGCAGAAGGGTGTTGCCATTGTTGTTGATGCAGAAAGGTGCCATGGGCAGCAGTTGCCATGGGCTAGGAGTTGTGCTGTTGCAAGTGCCACAAAGAGGTTTGTGTATGGTGTGGACGGTCCCTCCATACTTTACTATCCACAAAGGACCACCCATTATGATAGGGGTGGGGACTGGGGCTGGGAGAGAGCGATGAGGCACAATGAGCTTCAGTGTCGCCTACACAACAGCGGAAGGAGGAGTCCCAGCATTGACCTGGGTTGCTGATCAGGAGAGAAGGGAAGACATGGGCATGGAGAAGTTTCCTGGCAGGATGTGAACAAAGACTTCCAGTAGCTACCAGGGAATCTCTGTTTTCCTTCTTGCTGTCACTATTTTTTTAACCTTTATCTTTCTGTTGCTGTGGAGCTCTGGTGACATAGAGGTTGTACACTGGGTTGCAATCTTCGAGGTCTGCAGTTCAAAACCATGAGCTGCTGTGTGTCTTTGTCTGTAACCTTTACAGTCTGAGAAGCTCAAAAGGGGAAATTCTACCATGTCCTACAGAGTTAGTTTGAGTCAATTTGATCAATGGTGAGTGAGGTCTTTTTTTATGAGGGGATCCTGTTGTGCTTGCTAGATAATGGCTATCTCCTCAGAAATCCTGAACATTTTTTACTATGATGATTATTTTTAAATCATTTCATTATGAGCTCTTACCATAATTCATGCACAAATTCATTGTGTAAAGTACATTAGTACATGTGTTGCCATCATCATTTTCAAAACATTTTCTTTCTACTTGAGCTCATTCTCCCTTCCACCTTCCTCATGAACTCTTAATAATTTGCATTTTTTCATGTGTCTGCTGTCACCCTTCACCCACTTCTCTATTGTTTGCCCCTTGGGAAGGGGTTATAGTTTGATCATTGTGATTTCCCCCCCTTTTTAACTCCATTCTGCCTATCTTCCTGGTATGGCTACATTCACTATTGGTCCTGAGGGGTTTGTGCTGGATTACCTGTGCTATAAACTCTTATCTGTACCACCTACATGCACCAGCCTAGCATGATTTGTAAGGTAGAATTGGGGTCATGATAATGTGTGGGGGGCGGGGGGAAGCATTAAAGAACTAAAGGAAAGTTGTATGCTCCATCAGTGCTGTACTACACCCTGACTGGCTTGCCTTCTTTGTGACCCTTTTGTGAGGGGATGTCCAATTTTCTACAGATGGACTTTGGGTCCCCACTTTGCCCTTCCCCTCATTCATATCAATATGATTTTTTTTGGGGGGGCATCACTGCCCTCTGGTGGCCATCAGAGTTACCCAGCCTTGCTGCTGCTGGATTTGAACCGCCAAGCCAGTGGGCCACAGATCCCGCACTCAACCACTACGCCACTGGGATTCAGCCCTCAATATGATTTTTTGTTCTGAGTTTTTGATGCCTGATATTTGATCCCATCGATACCTCATGATCACAAGGCTGATTTCCTTCTTTCATGTGGACATTGTTGCTTATGTATCTTCAAGTCTTTAACACTCTAGACACTCTATCTTTTGATAGCCAGGCACCAACAGCTCTCTTTACCACATTTGCTTAAGCATTCATTGTGTCCTCAGTGATTGTGTTGGGAACATGAGCATCACAAAGTGCCGGATTATTAGAACAAAGTGTTCTTGCATTGAGGGAGTACTGGAATAGAGGTCCAATGTCCATCTGCAACTCTAATACTTAACATATAAATATACATATATAGATCTATTTCCCTATCTTTATAAATATATTTGCATATGTACATGACTGTATTTAGTCCTCTATAAATGTCCTTTGCCTCCTAGTTCTTTATTCTATTTCCTTTTACTTTCCTCTTGTCCCACTATCATGTTCGGCTTCCATTCAGCTTTTGGTAATTCCTCTCAGCCACATTACATTTGAACAAGCACCACCAGGCATCCTACGCCCTCCTCACTATCGATTTTAGATTACTTATTGTTTCCTTGTCCCTGTTTGTTGGTTCCCTCCTTCCTTTCCCCCTGCCTTCCCCTCTCCTGTATCCCCCCTAGAACTGTTAGATCCTTTGTTTTCTCATCCAGATTATTCATCCCGCCCGTCTTATCTAGATAGACATGCAAAAATGATAATAAGCACAAAAATTAAACGAAACAAAACAACATAAAAAATAAATGTTCCAGAACTGTTTGTTGACCTTTATAAGTGTTTTCCAGATGAGTCTGATGCCTGGCCTGAAAGTCTATTTTGGGGATTCCTCTGAAATAATTCATTGCTTTGATCCCCTTGCTGCTCTGTTGCACCCCCTTTAGTGCTCCACCTCAGTATGGTGGGGGAAAGATCAGGCAAAATGACCACTGTGTCTCCAGTGTTGTTCCCTTAGTGCTACTGATCAGTGAGGGACATCATGTCTTATAGTGGGGCCTTCCCTATAGTCCTCTCTGTGCATTGACTGCTCCGAACAGGAATATTGTCCTTGGGGCTTGGTGGGCCAGGTTGTGTTCCCCTCTCTCCTGTTGTGCTTGCTAGATGATGTTCCTCTCCTCAGGTAACTCAAAATCTTTATTAAAACATCACTTCATCAAATTAATTAGGTTTCCAAAATAGTTATCTATTCCACTAGTCCATTACAGAGGGAAGGCAAGAGTAGTTGGGTTAAGTTTGGGATTGTAATAAAAATGATAAGAAATCAAAATATAAAGCTATAACAGGGCTTGTATGATTCTATAATCAAAGTATAGCATGAAGGTTTTAACAGGCATTCCCAAAATAATGTAAGTTATATTTTAGAAAATCAAGTGCCAAATTTATAATATTCCTTTTCTATTGCCCATATAATCATATTCTGCTCATTTCCTAATGCCTTTTCACATGTTATCTTCGCTGTATACCTTTCCCTGATCTTAGTAGCTACATATCCTCTCATTAATCTCAATAGTTCTGGTCACAGTCTCTTTATATTTCAGCTACGTACATGGTCTCTTCTCTATCCAATCTGTAAACTATTTAAGGACAGCAAAGGGATGCTAGGAATTCTCAAAGTGTGTCTACTTGGATCTAACCCTTGGTGATCATGTAAACTCAAATGGTCCTGTGTTATGTTCACAATTATTGGTATTCTCAAGATAGTTTCTTGGTATTTTAATGTGTTCCTAAATTTTACTTAATTGCCCAACCTTATCACATCCTTACCAATATACATTTCTGGAATTACCTATGTGATGCTCCTGTTTTATTCTTATTAGTTTTGCCTGCACAGATATATAAACATGCGTTTTGATATCTATGAAATATTTTTGCTTTTTATGATCTTCCAAATTTGAATTTTTAAACACACTGGGAAAGCATTTAAGAAAAATTATCGAATATCTTTAAGTCATTGAGTTTTAGGGAACCTCAGGAGTGATGTAGTACAACATAATTTTGGATCTTCTAAATTGTTTATGAAAATACCAATGAACTTCTTTACTGTACAAATATATGTCAAAAAAGTATGACTATTAAAGTTCCAGACCACACACACACTGATTTATTCCAAACAAAGCATGGCTCTGTAATGACTTGTCTTAGTCTCCTTAGGTTGCCTTGAAAATAATGATTGCCCAATAATACTTCGACTTTGAAATAAGTATATATCCCACGTCCCTAAGAAAAGCGGCACAACTTTGCCTTTCCACCATGTCTCCTGGGCCAATTATATTCAAGGTGTATCAGAAAGTTATTTGGAGGGATTACAAATGGATTATCTTGAAATAGTTTTCTCAAAGATCACATGACAGCCACTGAATCTTATTAAGAAGTTTTCTGGGGAAAAATACATTGATGAGAAAATGGCCTGAAAATTTGCACTGATGCCATCCCCACCCAACCCCAAGGTAAAAAGACACTTGCTTATTTTCCAAGGGTGGTCAGAAATTCCCCTATGAGAATTTCTCTGAGAAACCTTACCCCTTAACCCTAGAGCCTTTATCTTACCCCTTTATATGTCTTTTGTTCCTAGATGTGGGGAATATTTTAAAGGAACATGATTCCAATTTCTTGACAATGACAAAACCACTATTTTATTTCAATTTAATTTGAAGAGCACTGAATTCTTGGGAAAAAAGTTAGATACACGGAAATATCACTTTCAGAAATGCATAGACGTTGATGGGGAACATGCTCAGAAGACAGCTTTATATTTTAATAAAGATTTCTATAATTTTTAGTACACTTTTTACTTACCATTATACAAAAATATCTGCTAAAAAACAGGCTGACCACACAGTAGGGAATGAAAATACCTAAATAATATGATTCAGTTATACCAAAAGCAACATCACACCACCAAAATATCTTTCCAAATGCTTTCCATAGTCTTCAACATTATAGGAATCCTCTTTTGGGATTTGAATGGTTATTATTCATAACCGTGCCTCTCTTAAAAATAGAAATGCAAATGAACAACTTAGATATTAATTTGCTACTGACTAATATTGCCACCAACTAGCAGTTTATATGTCATCCTGTGCTGGTCAGTATGCTGTGATGCTGAAACTGGGCCATGACCCCATTTTAAGTCAGTTTTGATTCATTTTCACTGCCATTTTATTTTTAGTTTTTAGTTATCACCATCTTTGTAAATTTGATCCTTATCTGTGATGCTTGAAAACATTGCATATAAACTAATATGTGTGTAAATGTTAATACTACACATATCATAAACTGTATTCTTATGATGAAAAGTTGGAGAACATTAGTATTTTGTCAGTACTCATAATAGCTCCACTTCTGAAATGTTCTGGATCATCTGAATGATCCCTGTGAATGAGGATGGTGAGTTGTCTGTATGTTAGTTTAGTTATTTTCTTCTCGTGTGATCAGCATTTGGGCCCATGTTTTAAAGCAACTGAAGTCCTGGATTTAGTTTTTAAAAATTCCAGCTAAACAACAACAACAGCAACAACAACACATAAACCTGAAAACAATATATAAGACAACACATAAACCTGAAAACAATATATAAGACAAGTTCTCACAAAACCATCTGTTTTAGTCCGGGTAGACTAGAGGAACAAATACAAGGACACACATATCAATATAAGGAAAGGATGTATATACAAAAGGAATGGGACATGGAGAAAGCATCCCAGCCCAGTCCAGTTCAAAGTCATAAGTCCGATATTAACCCATATGCCCGAAATCAGTCTATAAAGTCTTCTTCCGACTCACGAAGTCACAGGTCAGTGGGTGCAGAATCTCGGTGCTGGCGGGCACCTCACCTCCAGGGCTCAGGGTCCATCAACAGCAGAAGCAACTCATCACTGGCAGAGGTCTCCATCTCACCACCCCAGCTTCAGAGGTCTGGCTCCCTCAGGGCAAAGCTGTGTGGTCTCTCCACTGACTCCTCCAGCTTCTTGAACGCTACCAGCTTGTCTTGTCCGTGATCGATTGTCTCTGAGACTAACTCCCAACAAACAACTGGGGAAGATAGCTTCTCTTCTCATTTTCATGAGGGAAATATCGCGAGATTTCCCAGAAGTCTCAGGAGAAAGCCATGCCTACATAGATGCCTCATTGGCTGCTCAATGGCTATCTCCAGATTAACAGGTAGACTCCACCCATACATTTCAATCATAAAAATAACATAAGCACATGACTGCCACACCATCATACAGAAAAATATCCAAGGCAATAAAGTAATATAGGAAAAACAAAGAAACTATACACAACATGCATATGCACTCACCCACAACATGCAAAAATATAAAGTAAAATGGTGGTAACAAATGTATGCCAAAGTTTCACTGAATGTTGACAAGCTAAATGCATCAGTAAAAAAGCTAGGGAATGGCAGAATGGATAAGAAAACAAAATCCATCAATATGCTGTCTACAAGGAAAACACCTCACAGACACAGACAAACACAGACTATAAAGCAGAAGCTGAACAAAAGCATACCAAGGAAACAGCAACCAAAAGAAAGAGGTTGAGACAGAGCCGCAGAAAAGAGATATAGATCTCACTGAGGAATGAAAAGTAAAGACAAGCTTTAGTAAGGAAGGGAAGAACATCTGGGAGGGGATGAGAGAGCAGAGAAAGGGACTGGAACATTGCTCCTCAACCCAGCAAGGAGGTCATGAAAGCACACCTGGCAGTGAGGCAGTGAGACATATAAAGGGCTTGAGCCAAGGGCGTATGTACTGATAAGGGGAATGAGACTTTCTGATGTGGCAGTTACAGGGTCTGAGTCAGGATATGGTCTGTGAGTAAATCACCTCATCTTTTGCAGACCCGCTTCCTGGAACACTGAGGTAAGAGGTTGTACAAACCCAACTGGGAGAAATAAACTCTGTGAAGGGGCTGCCAATCCAGACCCAGCCCAAACAGAAAGCAGAAGTAGCAATATTGATCTTTGAGAAAATAGATTTCAAGGGAAAAAAGTAATAGAAATATAGATGATGCATACTTATAAAAGGTACAATAGCACATGAAGACATAATTTGAATAGATATGTATGCATCCATTGAAAGAACTATGAAATACATCAATCAAATCCTTTCAGAACTGAAAAAGTATACATCACCTCAACGACAATAACTAGAGACTTCATTACTCCACTCTCAAGTAAAGACAGATGATCAAGAAAAAACTCAATAAAGACACTAAAAAGTTCAACAATATAATCCACAAAATCATAGACAGATACAGACTGCTCCATATCCCTCACCCCACCCCCAAATTAAAACACACACACACACACACACACACATCAAACATGATTTGGCAATAAAGCAAGTATAAGAGGAAACAAAAGCATTCATTGAAATAAATGAGAATAACACAATGTATCATGTTGGGGTCTCGGCCAGCGAGATCCTCACGTGGGGACCTTAGGAAGCGACGAACCTGGATGAAGAAAAGACACAGAGACAGGGAGCAAGACAAATTCTGATCAAACTCCGTTTATTCAAGGCTCAGCCAGCAGTATTTATCTCAGAGCATGAGATGAGGTAGAGGGCACACATTCCATTCCAAATACGGTGTGCTTTTAAACCAATGAGCATTCAGTGTAAC